>RXPK01005005.1:0-27701 GCA_004143645.1 Protaetia brevitarsis | reverse complement strand
TATGCATTAATATATAGAAATACAGATTATTTCTGAACTATTATTTATATGCAGTTAAGCAAAAATACAATTATGTAGTAGGACTTACAGAATACTAATCCTTTTGTAACATGAAATCTACAAACATAACTATACTTATTTGTTGCAAAATAAAAACCTAATTACAAATTAAACATTTTCAGAAGCAAATGCCAGAATGGAAATAATAAAAGGCTTAAATAGTAAATCAAAATTACAGTACCTAAATAAAATGTATCTATAAAACGTTAGAACTATGCAGTAGTCAATTAGACATTAACTACAATACAATACTGCCCTAAATTTATTTTTAAGAATTTTCACTTTTGAACTCTTTCATAATTAAGCAATCATATTTTCCTTCATTTTATTGATTCAATCAACTGGTCACAACATAAATTTACTACGTAAAGCCTATTGTTACATATATACCTTTACACAGACACACATACACACAAACACAAAACATATATCCAGCACATTCACCCATTCAAAAATACACATTGTTACACATGCGCAATATAGACACAACCTAGTTGACACAAGAAACATGTTAGACGCTACACACAGATTCCACAAAATTCAACCGAATAAATATTAAAGTTTTAAGTAAATACAGCACACTAAACTACAAGTGTAGTTTCGTTTAACCCAACAACACCTATAAAATTATTTATTGTGAAATAATGCACTTTTACCGATAAAATCTAATAAAAATATAATAAATTGAATCTGCAAAATACTGCTTCGAATCTGTGTCACATTATTTTATAGCTAAGTAAAATAACCTATAATAAATGATTTCAATAGTAAATGATGACTTTTTTTACATTTAACTTGCAGTTTCTTCAAGTGCTGTTGCAACAAATATTGTATTACAAAATAATAAATAATATTTATGTTATGCAGCATTGAATTCTGTACAACTTTTGTAGAAAAGTTTTTTTCCTAAAAGCAAAGATAAAACTATAATCAAAGACTCAGTCTTCGGAAACACCCGATATATTCAAAAATATTTTTAAGTTATGCGGCATTTAATACTATAAAACTTTTGTAGAAAAAATTTTTTCCTAAAATCAAAAATAGAGCTGTAATCAAAGACCCAGTCTTCGCGAACACCCAGTATAATTAAAAATAATATTTAGGTTATGCAGCAGTTAATTCTGTACAACTTTTGTAGAAAATATTTTTCCATAAAATCAAAAATGGGGCTATAATCAAAGACCCAGTCTTCGGGTTCACCCGGTATAATTAAAAACAATATTTAGGTTATGCAACATTTAATTCTGTTCTTTTAGTAGCTATCTTTTATTTTATTGTCTTGTGCATTGGATTTTAGAACAGACGATGATGTGCTGAATCGCAGTTCTCTTTATTTGTAACATATTTTTTAACTTGCATAATTATTAAATCTTTATATTAAATATTATTGATAGTAGCAATATGTCGCTTAGAATGTAGTAATTTTCTAATATTTTACAGATATCATATTGTTTGAGTGATAGTCGCATCATTATTTTGTCTTGAATAATCTGCTATTTACTGTTCAATTTTAAACACATATTTCCTGACTGAGTGGTTGTTTATTCATATTCCTTAAAATATGTATTTATGAAAGTAGAGTATTATTTTTTTTCATGTGTTTCAATACTTACTTTTTCAAGCCTAATGAAAATATTGTGTGACGTTATCATTTTATGCACAACCGTAGAGGCGCTCCAGAAGGTACTGCTTATTACAGAAACCTACATAACTGTAACTACTGTAATATGAAAGATTTCTTCTTTAGCGTGTATCGTGCAAAACTTGTGCATATGACATGCGCGTTGAGAATATGCCGTCCCGGTAATTAACACGAAGTTTTTTCTACAGTTTTGCTGTATAAAAAATATCTTATTACCGTATTTATTTAATATTCGATGCATTTTCCTCTCCTCGACATTATTCTAATTTAAACATCACGAAATAGAAACACACATGACACACATATTGTATTACAAAATAATCGAAGTTTTGTTATTTTTTTTATACATAAACACTCATTGTAGATGCATGTTTGTTGTGAAATAGTTTCAAAATAAAAGCTTATATATAAACATTCTAAAAATGATAGGCAATACTAGGTTGAAAGTACAAAATTAATATTTTGTAAAATTCGAAAAATTAACCAATAAAATAGAATATGGAGTATAAATATAGATTGAAACATGTACCATTTCGCGTACATTTTAAAGCAGCTTCCTTTCTAAGGAGTTGAATGGCATGGTCGGGTTCTTATAATCACGCCGACTTATATTATGCTTATATTACGATATATATTTCTTTTGGTATACACAACGTAGGGCTAATTGAAGAAGAACGGCAATAGAACATTTATTTTTATTATAGTATATTCTCTTATGCAGTGTGCCTCCCCCATACTTTATTAGTTCTATATAAATATTCGATAGTAGAAAATTTAAAAGTCAAAGTGACAACCTGGTTCTAATCAACACAGCCTGACTAACAAATAATGGCATTTTCAAGCCATGGCTATGCTTCTCACATAACCTTATCGATAAAAATAATGTTTAAGTCTAATATTAATAAAAAAAAACCTGCATGCTTTGACTATAACTTCCATAATAAATAAATATATAGATATAGATAGGCAATTTTATCACAATACATCGTTACAATTCACCCACTTCTGCGACCATGCCACGGTCATTCGGGTGTGACTGAACATGTTGGGCCGAGTGCAGCCGCCAGAACGAGCTGCGTCGCATTATCTATGCGTGGCCCTGCTCTAGCTATAATCCTGCATGTATAATGGTTCGAAAACACATCGTATCGAACTTTGCGTAACCGTTTCCAACGATTATATCGACCGATTTGCGTCCGCCCCGACAATGAGGTGTTAAAAACGATACGAAGGCGCTAAGTGCATACATAACGCGTTAACAACGTGTACTTTAGAGTCATCTAGGAAACGGGTATATGCATAATTATCCACTTAGCACATTAAGACTGAGACAGAACCGGCGCGTAATTGCTCTGGTATGTAAAGAAAAGATCTTGGACGTGCCATAAAAAGATTGTGTGATGTAGTATATTTAGAATTAATGTTTCCCATTGGAAAAGTATACGAAGGCATTTGGCGAGTTTAACTGTATTCGGTTCCCAGAAACGTAAAACTAGTTGGAAAGTAGTCGTGATATTTAAATCGCTGTTGTTTTAAAAGATTTTGTGTCGAAAACTAATGGATTCTACTGAATTAAGTGACGATTTCAAACTGTAAATATTGAAAGAAAATGGCAAAAAAATTATGAATAATGTCAATGAATGAATATTTATTGACATTCGACAATACCACAGAATATCTAACAATCAGAGTATCTGATTTACTTAGCGGGTTCACTATGTAAGCACAGTATATAACAGTAAGGACGCAAAAATCCATTGTTCTTGAGTGGTCCGTTTTGAATGACCTTCAAGCCCAGCTGCCATTTTGTAAAGCTGTTGCCGGGAATTTTCAAACGTGTGGAATAATTTATATTTTAAAGGAAGTAGAAAAATGATTAAAAAATACACAATTTATGCGTTTTTATATTCTGATTTTGTTGCAAAATATTTATGAACAGTTTATAGCAATAAAAAACACGATTCCAGTAAAAATAATGTTTGATTAAGTGATACATATATTTGCAAGTGTTTTACGATAATTATGTTCATATTCTTCCTTTTTGTGAAATAAATCTTTGTTTATATTTTTATAGTGTAAAATATTCTTCCAGGAATAAATATGTTGTGGTTCTTTCTCAAATGAATTAATAAAAATGCAATAGCTTCGGTGGAAGAAACTTTCAAATTTCTGACACGAATACAAAAACACTTTTAATTAGGGTTCAAGAGTTATGACTATATCGTTCTGTGCGATACAAAGATTGTTCCTTTTTAACATCCGACCCTGCACTGGTTTGTCAACAATAATGTCCGGGGGTGCTCAAATGGATAGAGTTCAAACGTAGACTATATAATATCAAATTGTCTATAATGTGAATAAATGCGATTAAAATTTATACCAGTAGAATGCAGTTCAAACCAAAATCACATTATTTTAAAAAATAAACATAAAATGAATTAGGTTAGTTAATGCGATAAATAACAATCTAGCTTAAAATGTGTATCTAACAAATAAATTGATTTAATGTGACCTAGAAATTTCTGCACAACGATAATAGTTCTTCCTATTCATGTACTTTCTTAATTCTTGTCATGTCATATATATTAGATTCATTCGGAAATCCCAAGCAACTGCGACCATCGTTAGCATCAAAATTTATCTTGCGAGAGTGACTGGCACTACAACATGATACCCATTGGTGTCTTCTTTCACGATTATTTGAGTTACTTCACTTAAACCGAACAATATAATATATAAGAAAGTATGTAAATGTTATGGCCACTGGCCACTGATCTTACCTTTTACACAAGAATATCATAGTTCATTAAAGTTTTTAAAACTGCAGGGGTAATTCAAAACTAATAAAATACGTAAAATAAATAAATAAAACAAGTAAATCATATAGATTAAACGGATGAGTAAACTAATTTGTGTAGATACGAACGTAAACAATAACAAACTGCCATTTTGGGAAGCTGTTGTTTGTGTGAAGTTAGGTTTAGAAATTTGGACCGCTATAACTCCACTCTTGTCCTTACTCGGTGTACTCTGACGTAAGCATACAGCGAGCCTTCCGATTTTGTTAAGGTAATGTATCTTATCACATAAATATAATATACAAGTTCTCGCAATATAACACCACAAACCCCTAAACTTTGAACTTGCTCTATGGAGAAGCTAATAGATCTTTGACAGTAAGTATTTGGACAACATTTAGATGTAAATTTTAGATTCACAGTTTTAGTAAACAATAATGGTTACGCCTTCCATTGACAATATTATTCCAAAATTGAATTTACAAAACTAACTGAAAACTAACGGATATATTCAAACAAAAAAGAAATTAGAATAAAGAAAAATCATGTAAAAGCGTTAATTTTAACAAATTTGCTGTTCACATACTTCCAGAAGTGAATTTTGTAAATAAGTAAGGAAGTTGTTTTTGCTTAAATGCAAATTGTTTACTAAGACTTTTGTTTGATCTAAAAATTATTATAAAATTATATCTTACAACAATTTATAAAAGCTTTTTTCCTATCTGTCACTCTTTGCGAGTTATAGAGGAATTCCCTGCTGATGAAATATCCTGTATAGTTAAAAACAAATTAAATATCCTTGTATACCGGGTGATTCTCAATATATGCGACAAACTTTAAGCGCTGATTCCTAGGGTTATTTTGATCATAAAAGTTCATAAGAACATATGTCCAAAATCGCTTAGTTCTAAAGTTGCACAATGTTTAATAGTAAGTTAACATAATTGATGTTTTTATTATAAATTAACAAAATAATTAGTAAAACAAAATTAACTTATACTAACTGTTGAAAATGACCGCCCCCAACTGCAATGCAATCTATCCTCCGTCGTATTGACTGGCGAGTCCGTTCTAAAATACCAGGGGTATTTCGAATTGTTTGAAAAGCTCCGATAATACGATTTCTCAGTTCATCGACATTTTCAATGCGAGTCGTATAAACTAATGATTTAAGGTGATCCCAGGGAAAAAAGTCCAAAGAACTTAAGTCTGGAGACCGAGGAGGCCACGGTTGTGAACCTCCCCGTCCTATCCACCGATCTGGATACGTATTGTCCAAAAACTCGCGAACAACTAAACTAAAATGCACTGGAGCACCGTCATGCTTAAATAAATTTGTAATCTTAATTGCAACGGAACTTCTTCCAGCAGTAGTGGTAGCTCCTCTTCAAGAAAATTGCGGTATACCTCGCCATTTAACCGCATCGGTAAAAAATGTGGACCTATCAAGTGATCTCCAACAATTCCGACCCACACATTGACAGAGAATTGATGTTGATGACGGGCATTCATTAGTTCGTGCGGATTTTCTTCGGCCCATATGTGATTATTATGAACATTAACGTTTCTAGAGAAAGTAGCCTCGCGGTGAGGAATATTTGAGGCAAATGTTAGGATTTTGTGCGATTTTGTGTTGCATCCATTGACAAAAAGCTACTCTTTGCGGAAAATCTGCCGGCAAAAGTGCCTGCACCCGTTGAATGTGATATGGATACAACAGTTGATCTTTCAATATTATCAAAACTGTGGCCTGACTAATGTTTAAAGCAAACGTAATTTTTCTGGTGCTTGTAGTAGGATGTTCCTCAATTTCATTTAGTACCATTTTTTCAACTTGTGGAGTTCTCACTGTAGATGGGTGCCCGTTATCAGTCGTCCGTTTTTTAAAATTTTCCGTTTCACTAAGGCGTTGGTGAAGACGGGCAAATACTGAATGATACGGGATGATACGGTTCGGGTATCGTTCTTCATAAAGACGTCTAGCAGCACGCGAATTTTCATTGGCAAGACCGTAAACGAAATGCATATCACACATCTCAGCATTCGTGTAATTCATTTTAGAAAACAGAAACTGGCAATAAACTGAATGAATACTCTGACAACTATTGAAAAATACTGAAATGACAAATAAACAATTCCCTCTCAACACAATAGTTTTTGAAGAACCAACTGTGATATTATATCGTGTTAGTCATGGTTCATAATTTATTATTAAACATTCAATAACTTTAAGACCAAACCGTTTTGGACATATACTGGACATATGAACTTTTATGATCAAAATAACCTCAGGAATCAGCTCTTAAAGTTTGTCGCATATATTGAGAATCACCCCTGCATATCATCACACCGGAAATAGGACTCACTTATTAATCGTTGCGATTTCATTGACTACGCTCCGTTCTGCCGATATTTGAGTTTTTTATTGCGCGAAAATCGAGTGAAAAACACAAACGCCCTCGAGCAGAAAAAACTTTTTAGCGAATTTCTCCGGAATTGGGCAGGAATAATCAGTTCGAATAGCGCCGCTTTTAACGCTAACGCTACTGTTTTATCCATTTTTTTTTTGTTTCCACTTTTTTTTTCCGTCGTATTTTGATATCGGACGTCCAGTGTCCCGGTGTCGAAATGACTCGCGGCTAATTCGATTAATGGCACCCGATATTGCTATCCGCCTGATACCTTTGGGCCGTTGTGCGCGATTACATTTTTAGAGGCGATGTTATCGATTTATCGAATTTTAATTCTGTGCTCTCTCTTCGGAATTTGACGCGCGAGAGCGCTGTCATTGTGCCACGTGAGTTTATTTATTAATAGTTTCGATTCGGAGGTGAAGTTGATTGGCCTTTGGGAGGTAGTCGATCCGTCTTGGAAAATTACTGTTTTGGAGGTTTTAATTCTCATTACTTTCCTCTAAATTACTTCTCAAGAGTGGAGTTAATTGGCTTTGGAAGGATGATTCTCCTCAGTTGAATTCCTTGCAGATTTTCTCAATACTTGGATTTTCTCTGCACTTTTTGACAACTTATCCTGCTGAAGGGTTTAGGTTCTAAAAACGATGTTCCATTCTTGTTTTTATGTTACTTCCTTCCATTCCTGTGTATCGCACAATCTATAAAAGGGATTATGGATGAGATCAGCGTCTCAATGGCTGCTTGACTATCGAATATTATGATAATTTCTTGCATTTTAAAATGTATACGAAGAAAACGTCCTTACACTTACAAAAATTGTTTTGATATATTTTAAGACTGCATGTTTCGGTTATGGCACCCCATCCTCTAGTCTGAGGATACCGTGCGATAATCTGAGGATGACCTGCCATAGCCGAAACATGTAATCTTCAAATATATTAAACACTTTTTATGAACGTAAGGACGTTTCCTTCATATATATTTTCAGTAACCACATTCAATGAATTTCAACATACAATACTCTTGTTTTTTGGTAATATTTGTCATGATTGAATTAGATCCATCTTCCGAAGCAGTGTGATTTCGTCACTCGGATGTTTGTCCAAATTATCGAGATATTTTATTATATAGCTTCGTATAGTTCCATTCCATTTCTGAAGCAATGTAGGTAACTAAATAGTATTTTATATCTTGGAGATGGAAAGTTTTCCTTACGATTGAAGATTATTATTATTTAAGTTAAAAACGTTAAACAACAAATGCATTTTTCTTAAATTTTGAAAGTTATGGCTTTGGCAGTGTTTTATGGGATACAGAAGACATACATTTGGCAGGTGATTAATATAAATCAAAAGAAAAAAGAGGGCTAAGATTAGAGCCTTGCGGGACCCCTCTTAGAATAGGCAATGGAAGCGATGCATTGCCATTCAGCTACATCTACCATCACTCAGATATGAGGAAATTCTTTCATGAACAACACTCTTTGAACCATAATATGACATTTTACTAACAATAAGCAATAAATAATTATCTTGCTACAGCCGCAAATAGGCACACTATGCTATATTTCTCTTAATTTACTATGGCTTTTCAATTAGTTTCGAGATTCTTTTTTGTCGTTATCTTCTGCTTTTGGTAAATCTACAAGCAATGGTTTAAAAAGATTTATTTCTGTAGTTGTTAAATCTCAATCAATGTGCTAGTGTCATGTGTAACGGATATTCAACAAGATTGAATCCAATATTTAATTCCATCTTAATAACTTGTCTCCGTTATTATTAGAGCTAATGATTTTTTTTTAAATTTTTCACTTCCCCAGCATATTTTCTGTAAAATTAGAATCACGTCACGTTTTAAATAATTGTGACAATATGTAAATACCTTGAGTCTATACTAAGAATTTCAACCTTAATTTTTTTATCCAGCAGAAGGAATTTTTGATTTATTATGCGACAGTTTAATTTATCTATTTCATTGTTTTTAGCATTTACAGAATCCTAATGTAACGTGAATTAGAATAGTTTAACGTTTGGATGTCTAAAATTCTCAGCTGGTGGTGGTCAAATAATATCTTTTGAGTATTATAAAATCAGAAAAGGACAAAAATACTGTTTTAGTAAAGTAGGTATTTAAACAGTTAATATATTGAATTTGTTAGTTAGTAGTAGACTTCCTGAACCCCAGTATTTTAAACCGATAGAATATGCCACCAGGCGTGGCTCATAGTCTATTGTAAGAATCACCTTATTAGCAAGAGCAATGAAAAGGGAATAACACTAGGAACGGACCCGAGTTATCAGGCGTCAACAGCACTCCTCCGACTGTATAAATCCACTTCCATCCCTAATCGCATCTCGCCGTTCTTGGAATCACTATCATACGACATCTGGTTGTCGTTTATACGAGCCATCTAGCGAGACTGATAGTCCATGAACTATCCGAGCTAGTTCAATGACTGCATTGCCAGCTTTATGCTATGGTCGCTTGCTGGTGAGAGTTTGGCACGTGGCTCCTAGGGGGCACACAAACTGAACTCTATTTCACTCAGTAGGTGATTGTACGTAAAGCTTGAGATGTGATTAATAATAATAATAATAATAATAGCCTTTATTTTATAATGAGTAACTAATACATTACTGCATAATAACACAAAATGAACTAGGGTCAAAAAGCAAGACAAAAAAGAATTGTGAAATTAAGATTCTCTCATAAAAAATGTTTCCATATTTTATGGCTCTAAATCTGTTAGAAACTGTTTCAACTGTTTCTTAAAACCATCAATCGATGTCAAGGTTTTTATATAATTCGGTAAACTGTTGAATAATTTTATACACATATATGTATAAAGGATGTTTTTCTGTTACAGACAGTCTGTGAATGGGATAGTTTATATCTATGGATCTTGTTGTATAATATTGCTGCTTTTCAGCATTAAAGAAAGCCCTATTGTTAAAAAAAATATATTAAAGATACGTATATATACAGTCCATAAACAGTAAATATGCGTTCAGAGCGAAACACTCCACGACCCGACTGATAAAAAGACATTCCCTTTATAATTCGTAGTATCCTCTTTTGAGCTATAAATAACTGTTGAATTTTTCTGTTACTTCCCCAATACATAATTCCATAGCTGATAATCGATTCAAAATTCGCGTGGTATACTACTCTCAATGTTTCTTGTTCAGTATAATGTTTGAGAATTCTAACTCCATAACACATAGAATTCAGTTTTTTTAATAAATAATTTATGTGTTCTGACCAATCTAAATGTTCATCTATATATAAACCTAGAAATTTAATACTCTCACTAATTTGTATTTGTTGATTTTGTCAATTGTAGATGGTTTATTAGTTATTTTGTTTTGTTCTAAAGATAATCGTTGCAGTTTTATCCTTATTTACAATTAGGTTATTATTGGACAACCAATCGTTACTAATTTTATAAAGACTACTACTAATACGTTGTATGTCTTGAACATTTTTAGCTCCAGCAATCATATTAGTATCATCTGCATAGCAACACATATCTGCACTAGGATCTGTAGATATTGCAAAGAGATTTAGGAATATTACAAATAATACCGGACCAAGGATACTACCCTGTGCTATTCCCATGCTATTAGGTAATACACTTGATGTGTAATTCTTGCCATTCTTTTTTATATCAACACGTTGACGTCTACCAGATAAATAAGAACGAAATAATTGGAGCGGGCCGTCCTCTAATACCGTAACTCTCCATTTTTAAAATCAAAAGTTCCCTATCTATACAGTCGTACGCCCTTGACAGATCAACACATAATCCTATGGCCAAACACCCTTGCTCAAGAAAATTTATAATTGTTTGGGTAAAGTGAAAAATTGCGGATTGCGTCGACCTATGATTAGCGATGAAAGTAGGTTTATACACTAGGAGGAGCGCTGATGAAGGCAGGAAACTCGGGTCCGTTCCTAGTATTATTCCTCTTTTATTGCTCTTGCTAGTATGGTGATTCCTACAGTAGATCATGAGCTCCTTCTGGTGGCATATTCATCGGTTCATCGTATTTAGGCATTTTTTCTTTGATATCCCAGTTTTTTGTTTTTTTACAATACAATCCAAGTTTGGCAGTTATTTACAGTACAATAAAACTTGAACCATAATTGTTTTTCCCCATAATTTCATGATCCTAACAAACACTTCAGCAAAACGAAGCGTGCTCTGTAAAAATTCAAATCATTACGAGTCGGTACAAATCTTTCAAGATCGTTTAATTTAAAAATCGCATAAAAAAAATCACAGAAACTTCGACAGAATTTTCACAATTCACACAAGAAATCCTGTCCTCCAGTTTCCTGGCCCGTTCAGGACGCAGTCCCTATACTAATCTGTAACCTAGCAGAGCGGAAAACGGATTGTAAAGCAATTGCCGACGACTGAAGTATTGTTTTTTCCAAATTGGGGCCTTTCTACGGCAATGCGCCATTGTTTTCCACCCCTTGTAATCGTACCCCTAAGCAAAATATTCGCGAACAATGTGTTGTTCGCACTTCTGCTGCGCACTACTAACGCTAACCCTTTGTGTGCGTGTGAGAGGAGAACATATGTTTTTTTTCCCTTTTTATTTTGAATATTTTGACTGCGCTTTACCGCTAATGAAAAGGGGTGCACATTCTGTTGCAAAAGTATTTGCAAGTATTTCCAGTTTCCTTTGGGATTCTTGGTTTTATAATTTGTTAAATCATCATAGATTCTACCTGATTTTAACAATAATAAAACAAATATATACTTACATAAAACGTTAATTTACCTCCACGTAGGTTGGCTTTGTATCTGACTGTATTAATCTAATTTACTAAACTCCACCTGCGCAAATACGTAGGTGGTGTATGTTGTACAAGCCTATTTTTTTTAATTCTACCTATTATTAATGTCTTTATTAACTCGTTTGTGAGTGAAATGTCACTTGTCACTATCACTAGCGCTTGGGATAAGTTCTATAAGTCATTAACTACGGATCATTACATTATGGCCGATGGCAAAATTCCATTACGCTCACAATGGGAGTTGGTAATCAATTAGAAGTCTCGTGGATGTGGTGGTTGCTATATGGGCAAGTATCCGATATCCGGCATGTTCATTTTTCAAAATGTCGCGGCTCGCTTCTCGTTATAACTGCCCTATGGAATACGTCGAGGGGAACGCAATAACAAATCGCGTATCAAATGTCGTGACAATGGAAAATATGACCTTTACGGATTCGTACGAGACATATATATACGAGGCCGTATTACGTATAGACTTGACGTGCCTTATTTTTCTTTTTTAATCGTGCTATTTTGCTGGGTTTATTGTCTCTAACACACTAAGCGTTCAAATAAAGTTTCTATAACAACGTAGCACATTTATTATTTATCCCTCATATACTTTATTTATGAAAAGCTAAATAATTACAATTCATCTTATTGTTAGTTAATTACGCTGTGTTTATTACTAATAATAACAAAAAAATATAATACATCGGTCAGCTATCAGTCGTTATTATCTTTGTGCTCATAGAACGACTTTAGTTATATCTCAGCATTTACCAAAGAGTAAGGGAAAACTTACTCTGGGAGCAAGACTTGGGAAACAGCCCCTTACGTTGTTACTGATAGTCAGCATATTATTATTAGTATCCTTCTGAGTTTGGAAGAAGCAATATCCACATTATATCATACTACCACCACTCATCAGTGGGTGAACATTCAAATAAAATATGCTTCGTTGTATCTTCCCCACCACATTCACAGTGCGAATCATTAACCCTCCCTAATTCTGCCGTTATTAATATAATTTTAATCATATTTATGTAGAATTAGGAGGGTTTATCCCTCATACAGAGAAGTCAATATTTGCTTCTATAGCGGCATTTGTTTTTTTTTACATTAAAATACTGTTTGGCCAAACAATAAAAGAATCTGAAAATCAATTTACACACTAAAAAGTTATTGAGTACCTGCAGAAGAAAGTTTTACTCGCCACAACAAATGTGTGTTTAGAAATGATGTTCATCATCATACCAGGTGGTAAAGAAGTAGAAGTTTTGATTTAGTAGAACAACTGACGAACTTTTCAAATTTTCTGTACTTATAGTGCAATTTCAAAATATAAGGCAATTACTTTTAACGTTCGTATTGGGTTGGGGTGCAATAGCCTTCTGTGGGGATAATTACCTCATTCCTCATTTAGTTTACATGCTTACAGCATATGAATTCAAGGGTTGTATTGACTATAAATTATTTAGATCAGGGATCAGCTAATTACCGTAACATGAGGTACAATATAACCATTACACATGTTAAAAATGATTTTCTTATATCTTAAAATTTACTGGAATGAAATATTGATCGCATCTGTGAGTTAACTAAACAGTGGTTAGCTGCTAAATTCTTTGTGCATATAGCAAATATTTTTACTGTAATGAAATATTGGTCGCATCTGTGAGTTAACTAAACAATGGTTAGCTGCTAAATTCTTTACGTATATAGCAAACATTTTAGACGGTCAAAATCGGACCAATGATTAATGAATATTTAGAACTTTGTATGATAGAATGCAAATGCTAATGAGAATTATCACTTCAAACGATTTGAATATTGTGCGATCCAATAAAATTTCTAGGTCAGTCTGTTAACAGTTGAAATGTGGAAGAAAGCTAATTTAGGGTACAATCACAAGGAAGTTGCCTAGCGAGAGGGTGTTATCCGAAAGGGTTCCGCAAGGTTCAATTCTTAGGACCGCTTCTCTTTTCTGGTTTACATCATTAACTTACTTTTATTATAGGGAGTGGGAGAGCAAGATTGTTCGCAGATGATACGTCGATCTTGTGTTGGAGTAATAATGCTGACGATCTAGGAAATAAGGATAAAATGGCATCAGGAGAAGCAACTGAATAGTGCAAAATCAATTGGTTCAGCATCAGCAACACAACAGTGTTACAACAAACGAATTTTCTCAATGTATTCAAATTGGATTTAATCATGAAGGAAAAGCAATTTGAAGTTTTAGCTGCATACACAGCAGTTGTGTGAGCTGCTATTTACATGATCTGGTTATTAGTAGGAGTGGCAACTTTTGAGGCAAAAAAAGGGTATTCAATGGACTTGGAGACAAAAATTAACAAAATTATTAGAAAACCACAAGCCAATTACGAATGCAAAGAAAATAGGAATAATACAGAGACAATAAGATACGTAATATCTATTTTAGTCGAATGTCTATAATATATCCCTACATAGGACAAGACTAGTTAGCCAGAAAACCAAAAGTTCGGTGGGCTCCGATACTTGCATACGTATTGCTGTGTACTGATGGTACCAGCATAAATGCAAAATGAAAAGTAAAAAAAATGAAAATTTAAATTAACTAGCTCAGCGGATAAAAATAAAGGGCGCAAAAGAATACTTAACCTCAAGGTTACCCTCACAACTAAACTAATCATGAAAAGTAAAATGTGGGCGTTTGAAAAATTGACTTTCATAAAATACTTCAAAAATAAAAGAACAGAAATTTTGAATGACGTTAACAAATCATTAATTTTATTTTTATAAAAAAAAGAAAAAAACATTTAATTACAATTAACGCAGGAAAAATCAAACCTTGGACTGAGAGTCCTGGCCAAAATCAAAACCTGCTTGAATCTAATATTTACAAAAGGACAATTCAAATCCTTTAACAAACAAAAAGAAAAACAGTCCAGGAAGATAATCCTTATTACAACAAAAATCCACGTGGTTTCAAAAATTAATACAAACTAAATTAATCGTGGAGAAAACAAGTGAACTAAAAATAGGAAAACTTAATTACAAGCACAATGCTTCTATTCACCTTACCCGAGGTGATTAAAAATAACAGCAAAATATAAGAAAAACGAAAGATTAACTCTTTAAACTTAAATATATCTTCCTGCACGTAAAATAATAAAAGATCTTATATCTAATTTGTGTACACAGCAATATAATGCCAATTATTAATGAGTGAGTTCTCTGATTGATGAAATAATATCAAAATAAACGAAACAAAATTTAAAATCAAAATGAAATACCAAAATGGCAGCAATGAAAATAAATTTAAATGTACTTACACGCTATCTTTCAAGGAACTGAGCTCCAGGGGCCCAAACATCGCATACATATAACAAACAGATGCGTGCCAAAGCAGCGCATAAATACAAAGATCATAGAAGAAAAATTCTTGTAGGAAGGACACAAACTACATGCTCAAATAAAAATATATTACAGAGGGAAATAATTTCAACTGAACATTTAAATAAACAAATTAAACAAATCAATTCAATTAACAAAATCTTATTTAAAAATAAAATATTAATTTCTGAGAGAATTTTCCCGGCACATTGACAAAGATTAATCTCTATAAATAAAATAACACTGAATTTACGAACCCCGGGGTGCCAGACCACAGCAGTATGTTAGATTTTGAAAGGATTACTAAAAAGTAAGGTGCAAGCATGCGAGGAAATCAGACAAAGGTTTGAGTTTAATAAAGTGCGTTTGGTGGTGCAACTAATCTTCCTGTATCCTTCACTATGGCTTCTAGGTCCTATCCGTGAAGTGGATAATATTTTATTGTATCTTCAAGATGCTCAAAATATTGCTTCAAATTTTGCAGGAAAATGTCAGCTCTGTCAAAGTTCTAATATCTCATTTGACGAAACGAATAAGGAAATATACAAGTAAAATAGTTTGGATTTGGATATCTTTATTAATTATCCTTTATAAATAGAGTTTATATAACTACCGTCTAAGTCTTCAAGACATTTCCTTAATTCGTCGAGGCTTGCATATGTTCAGATCCTCTTTTTGAGTTGCTCCTTCATCCAATTTTCTCCCTCGAAATTAATTTATACGTTCAACCGTCGACTAATCGCGTAATGGAAAATTTTACCACCAAGTTATTACCGGTACTGGTCGGACACATTTTATAGTTGTTTAAGACCCGCGCAAGATGTATCCAACCCTTAATCTGCCGCCGCTACGATGGAGTCATCTTTTTTTGCTCCGAGTCGACGAGAAAAACGCTAAAAAACGACTTCCTTTCCAGCACCGTCCAACGAAGCCAATGTTATCGCACCGAGAGGATCTTATATCTTTATGGGCAATAATTTTGTAATTTCCACTTTTCCTCGGTACGCCTGGCTTTGTCGGCCTCGGTTTTGGGCCTTGTTAACCGGCTGGGCTCTCCGTTTTCTAATAAGGAGTTCCGTTTTTATTACCGCCAATAAAGAACTCTTTTTATAATTGCTTAGACATGTTTCTGGTCGCCATCTTTGGGCGAATCTATTGTCACTCTATGTTCTCTCCTGGCTTTCATTTTACTTCATCTATCTCTTACTCGTAAAATTACTAAAACCGTTGGAAATTGGTTCTAAAGAAAATGTTATATTTAAGGATCATAACATATCATTTAGTATTTTTATATTGGGTATATCAGGAATGAGAGAACGAACGTTAATGTAATGTAGTGCGTTTAGAAAAGATATCTGTGACTATTCTTTTTTTCTCCGAGCCGACAAGCATAAATGCATCGTATATGCTTGCAGGATTCAATACACTACTAACTGTTTGGGCAAAAAAAATAGCAGCACAATGTAAAAAAATAACTGTCTATAACACTTAAATTTATAGAATTGATATAAATGGTTAAATGTCAAAATTAAAACGTGATTGTAAAAATTCAATATGTTAATGTTCAATTAAATTTGAAAAATAAATATATAACTTACACAAATCACTATGTATATTAGGTAACATTAAAAACGTGTGTAACACTCGGTTGATATTAGCATACATATGTTTCACCTTACCAAGGATCATCAGTGCTTCTGGTCAACCTAATGTCTTATACGAAGAAAGTCGCATACATACTTAATAAGTGGAAGAATAAATGAATGAGAATTGAAGTTCGATTCAGATCGACAATTTTTAGCAAATATCTTCACATTAATAATTCCATCTCAAATTCTCATTCATTTATTCTTCCAACTATGTATATATTAATATTAAAATGTTATTGTACATACAATTTAAAGTAGTACTATAAATCTTGTGTCGGTATAAATTTCTAAATGAAAATAAAATCAACGTAGAAGGCACAGCTGTGGCATGCAGTGTGCATTATGTATCAGCATTATGTAATATACTTACACGATTTGCTGGATTGATATGAACCATGTTAGCTACCGACACTGCAATACGATATGAACTAAACTAAAAAATAAATGACTTCTTATAAATATTGCACCGAGTGTCTGTGCTAAGTTATTCATACCACGTTGTCCCTGATAAAATAAAAATATCTGCAAGTGAGATGTATTGTCCGCTAGTCAAATATCTCTGAAATTAACTACATTTAGTGCGTGATATGACCTATTTTTCAATCTGCCTGTTGCGGGCATAATATACTTCCACATCCAAACGTGCACATAACTGGAAAACTATCGCATGTGCGCCTTTAGTATCTGGTATAATTTTAAAATGATTTTCGGCGTACAATTCAGCCACACTCGAAACTTCTTTTTCGATTCGTAACAGATTGTGCTGTAATCGCAAAAAACATGATTGTGAACGTCTAGAAAAAATACACAAAAAAGAGAAGCAAGCAAACATGATTTTGTGTTTCTTTTATTTTAACATTAAATAACATTTCAAAAAGCCATTCAACAACGAAGAACTTTACTTTATCATACCCTCCATAGCCTCCATTACTGTTCAAATATTCAACACTAACTAATTTGTATTGGATTAATAATTAATAATCTAAATGGGGATCGGACAATGTGTAAGTATTCACAGCTTGTCAACTACTGAATAAAGTACGGTTTGTATCGTTGAATAGCATTCCAATTGCGAATAAATAAATGTATCGAAGTGAAGGGGCACAGTTTCGAACACATGGCTTTTTGAAATGTTAGTTTATGTTAAAATAAAAAAACACAAAATCATGTTTGCTTGCTTCTCTTTTCTGTGTATTTTTCTAGACGTTCACAATCATGTTTCTTGCGATTACAGCGCAATCTGTTACCAATCGAAAAAAGAGTTTCAAACAAAAACTACATACTTGATGGAGTAGAATCCGAATCTGCAATACAAAATGGGGGTTTCAATTTAAGATTCCAAAATTGTCCCCCCTCCCACTCTGGAGGGGGTGAGGTGGGGGATCAAGTTGGACACCAATCAGTGAGTCCCCTACATTGTAACAAATCATATATCTTTTTTTGATTTGATGCAGTGTTTTAGAGATATTCTGTTGTCTCAAGATAAAAAACTCACCCAGTATAGAGTTAGAATAAGGAAGTATACCAAAATTCATAATTTTGTTGACACCCTGTATCACTTTTGTATACATTGCTTGATAAGAAAAACAGTGATTATAACCGATTTCTGAAATTCGATCAAATAAGCTCAATATACGTCGTTCCATGTTTGTTGTAACACCCTGTATATAAATATTTATATCAGCCGAAAGAGCTCTTCAAACGGTGTAAATCCGCCATTGATGCTTTTTTATATTTTTCACCGTTTAAAATGTATTTCAGATAAACTACATTTTGGTAAAATTTCAAGGGGATGTTACGCCCCACAAAAGTTGAAGTTCCGCCGCAACAGAAAGTGACATTGAGTAACACTCCATGGATTCTATAAATTGACAAAGTTTCGTCGAAATCTGCGAGTGATAGTTTGCGAGGTTCCCATGTAAACCGTGTGAACATTGTTTTATTAGTCAATTTTTGAGTGACAGATCAGGTGTCAAATCACTATTTAATAAAAAATAAAATTTATTTAAGCATAGTCCTTCAACTGCATCTCCAACCGTGTCATCATTTTCTAACTTTAATATCTGTATCTACTTTTTCGCCCTGAAAGATTTTTTTTTTTGCAATTTTCGGTTTACACAACGTTGGCAAATGTTACAATAAATAAATTTCAACATATACGACACCAAATACAACACTTTTGACAAAATTAATTGTAGATATTATATTCATGTTAAGATAACTGTACATATTATGCTTATTAGATACATTTGAAGGTTATTGAAACCTTCATATTTTGCTTGGTCGTTCATGAATTTGTTTCTGAATAATATATGTTTGATATATTGATTTTGTCTGTATCTATTTGCTAGGTTTGTTCGATGACAAATATGAAAGCAAATATTTCATTTCAGACGATGACGATTCATAGATTCTTACTATTACTGTCCAAATTAATATCGGAAGCTTATCGAACCGCCTATAGGCATATCCAGCTGGAATGAGTAGCGTAAACACTCCTAGAATATCATTCAGACCGAAGAGGGTCGGTTAAAGTTTGGAAATCCTACAATTCCACCCCGAATTTACCGTGTCATGATTCATTCTATGCACACAATAACACCTGTGCTCCTACGCCTGCCTACTTCCTGCGTGAGACCCTTTTTTTATATATTATTGGTGCTGTATCATCTTCCCCTTTTTTTCCCTCATGGAAAACCTCCATTCGTATATCCTAAATTGTTTGCTCGCCTAATCGAGTAAGTATATACCCTTATCGGAAAGCCGATTTCGTACGAGAAGGCAAGGTGCGTTTCACGAGACTTATAGAAGGACAATCTCTATTCCGAAAAGGAGAAAATCGTCGCAAAGGAAAAGGATAAGCGAAAAAGGGACAAAGGTATAAAAGTACTATTCTAGGTCAGCGATCCCTTCAGACGCGCTGACAAGACGAAGTGCACACTTTCATCAGGTTCTACAGCCGGTAGAAGGTATATAGAATTACGGGTATTATGCAAATTCCACGGGCGGGTGTTAGAAGAAAGAGAAAGTGACGCTACTACTCCGTTCGGGATCGAGAGAGAAAGCAGAGACTTGCGTCAGTAATTTTATTTTCGTTTAGGACGACACGCGCATAAAATTCGGCATATTACAACTTGTTTATACGATAAACTAGCAGTTGCCTTGCAATAAAGCGATCTCTCAGAGGCTTCGGGTGTATAGCTAAAGGTCTGGCCTACTGCGAGAGAGAGGCGTGCGTAGATTTTGAAGTATTTTTATTGAAGTGCGCCGGGAAGTAACGGGAAACGTTTGGGCGTTACAAAGCGGGATTGCGTAATTTTTTGCAATCCTCCGAGTAAGTATCTCGTTAGCTTGGGATCGGTAGCGATAGAATCGATGAAATTTTATGGCCGCTATCATAGAAGTTTATGTAAACAAGTTTGAAAATAAGTATCTACAAAAGAATATACCGCTATTCCCAATTTAATTGGATCAATTTGCGAAAAGTCAAATAGTAGGTCACATTTTCTATTTTTGTAATGAATAGCAATTGTTGTTAACTTAACTACATTCTAATAAGCAAAATGTAATTTTACCACGGGTAGATTTACTTGAAAATGTAAAATTCCACGAGAGGTTGTAATATTCAAACAATATTATAAATTTTACAGTTTGATCTGTTATACTTACATCTTCATTGTGTATTTTTTTTATTGTATTTGTTGCTTTCGTAACAGTGCTCTAGTCTTTTTTTTTTTTGGTGAAACAAAAGGTACTACAAACAGTATTTTCTTAATCCCCTTAGTTTTTGAGATACAGGGAGAAATTAAAAATTTTCAATTTTCGGGCCCTCCTCGTAACACAATTGCACTGAAAGTTAATGAAGAAAATTGAATAAGGAAATAAAGGGTGTTGCCGTTGGATTGCGATCGCTTCATTTTTAGATTTTACTTAAAGATTTTTTATTTCATTAATTTAAGAATTAGACCCTGCAACGCCATCTAGCAGTGAGGTTTCGAACTCCTTGCTGGTCACAACGCATCTTACCGTGATAGCAAAATTTGATTTCTCATTTGCGTTATTTAGTTCCAAATTAATTAGTAATTCATTGTCAGTTAAATTTGCTTTTCATTCTTTAATTATTAGTTCAAGTTTCATTCATTAAAACCTTTTCTTTTGTGCCAATTATTCCGCATTGTTAAGTTTGTCAGTGACTTATTTGATTCACGTTGCATTTCCGACTTCCGCCCTTCCGCTAAAGCAGAGAGACGCACAGGCGCACATACTATCTTAGACGCGCTGTTCAAGTTGCTCCGTGCAAATTAAATTTATATTACCACGTTGTGGGATTTTGTTGCGCGAGAAACTTCTAATATCGAGCGCATTTTTGTTCGTGTTACTTGGGACTGCCAGGAGATTTGTGTCCTTGCATCGATATTCCTGAAAAGGGTTTTGAAACAGCAGCGTCAAGCCGGCATTTCATTTTGTTAATGGCGTCATCTTAGGTCACTGGTAAGCGGACTTCTTCTCTTGTTAATTTTATCAGTTTAGTAATCCGATCCTATCTTGGGACCTACAACTATTATCTATTATCTACTATCCACCACAACTACTAGTGTTATTTTGGCGTTGAGTGAAACCAAGAGGGTGAACGAAGTACTTAGTTGGGGAGACCAAATCCAGATCGTTGAATTCTAAAGGGGACCACGCCTTGACATCAGCGTAACGCGCTCAAACCACCCTCACGGACGCAATTACACCGACCCTTCTAGAAATTTACCTGCTAAGTCGTATATTATAGTTTTATTATTCTCTTTTCTTTGCATCAAATTCATATTTCATTATTTTATTTTATTCATTTTTCTAAAATCCGATCACATGACACAAACCTTCCGGCCAACATTATTAACCTAGATATTAACCTCTATATTTCGGAATTATATCATAATTAATATTTTAATTTATTATTTAAGTATACAGGTTAAAACCAAACATCAATATATATATTACCATCGTAACCTATGTTAAGAGTTGTTTTATTGTAATTCATTGTATTTTTTTTTATTTATCTTGAATTTAATTTGTTTTGTCAAATATGCAGTGTCATCCAAAAATTTGTGTCTCGAACCAATTATTTCGATCCAAGACTTTAAGCTTGAGAGCAAACGAACCCCGTAACAAGGGATGGAATAATGCTTCACTTTCTCGAAAATTCTTTGTAATTAAAGCCAGCGGTTTCATCAGACTGAGGACATCATCAGGCAAGAATTAAAAACAGATTAAGAATTGGTAGACAAATTATAAAATATAAAATTGGATTATACAATAAATAAAATTTTGTAAGAAACTTGTAAGACACAACTATCGAAACACTTTATTGCAATTCGGACACAGCAAATAATTCTTTCCTGAGGATGATCTCATTTGGACGAAACCGGT
This sequence comes from Protaetia brevitarsis, assembly GCA_004143645.1. Taxonomy (NCBI): domain Eukaryota; kingdom Metazoa; phylum Arthropoda; class Insecta; order Coleoptera; family Scarabaeidae; genus Protaetia; species Protaetia brevitarsis. The sequence continues at coordinate 5,551 of RXPK01005005.1, read as the reverse complement.
TGCTTTAATTAAAAAGAATTTCGACCTTTATATCATTCCTTACTTTCTTATTAATTTACTGACACGGCCAGAAATGGATTACTTGAAAATTGAATGTAATTCATTTTTTTTTACTTAAAATCCACATTGTTTAAATAGAACACTCCTTAATATAAATTGGGGATTTCTGAGACATATAGTTGTTCACATTTATATTGACAAAGGCTAAAAAATGTGCCGGCAGTACGGCTGAGAAGGAAGGGTGCATCATTACCAATCTTGAAAGTCAAGCAGCAATATGCGGTACCGGTTGTTGGTTCAGTCACCATTCGGACAACACTTCTCAGTGGCTCGGTGTGTTCCGGCACTCTAGCCAAGGCCTGTAGTGCTGAGTTATTATTATTATATAACATCAGTTTTAAGAGGTATATTGCTATGGAAATAAGTCTATTGAATATATTTAGAGTCATTTAAACCAGGTTTCAAAGCCTAATAAAGGAGTAATTGTAAGTTGAAGTGTATTGCCTACTCTACAGGTAAATTTTCAAATTTGTTAAAAATGACTATAAAAATAGACCATATTAGCAATAGGTGCTAATTATAGCCTTATATGTAATGTGAGCTTTATTTTATTTGTTAATTGAAAGCTTACCTGATATTTTTTAATTTTTATTATATTTTGCTCATGAAGATTTTTCATTCTTCAGTAACAATTACTGTGTTCCCCTCAATTTTAGAGTAAATAACGATATCTTGATGTGAGTTACTGGTTGTTCATTTAAATTCTATGTTGGTTTACTTGACAGCAATAACAATCTTACTTTTAACTAACACGAAATACCAATAAACTTCAGTCTCACAAATTCTTTAATCTAAAATAAAATATAATATTTTTTTGGTATCTGACAATACACTTGTATGTACACCTGAAGATATTAACATAGCTAATGAAATGTACATTGTGTTTTGAAGATTAAAGAATTTGTGAGACTGAAGTTTATTGGTATTTCATGTTAGTTATCAGTATATCTCACAGTGCTCGATTTACCTTCTATTTAATCTTACTTTTAGTTCAAATTATTCTATAAAAATAGACCATATTAGTAATAGCTACTAATTATAGCGTTATATATAATGTGAACTTTATTTTATTTGTTAATTAAATGCTTACTTGGTATTTTTTAATTATTATTATATTTTGCACCGGGAGATTTTTCATTCTTCGGTAACAATTGCTGTGTTCTCCTCAAATCTAGAGCAAATAACGATATCTTGATGTGAGTTACTGGTTGTTCATTTGAATTCTAAGTTGGTTTACCGCCTGACAGCGATAACAATCTTACTTTTAGTTTAAATTATTCATTATTCCTGTGACCACGAGAGACGACGATTGTTCGTGAACTTCTATAACAATTTTTACGCCACACACTCAGTCAATATCATAAAGTTCCACAAAGTGTTACTTAAGAAGTATCGATATATCACCCGAATAATATAAATCCATATAATTTATTTTATAATTTCCTATAAAATTTCCTGAGAAGAATTCTGGGCAGAATACCATTCCATGATTTGACCGTTACTGAAGCTCCGCGAATCAAACGTCCAACTTGACTCAGAGAATTACCTGCCCACACCTGTATTTTTTTTATTTTTATTATGTTTTGCTCTTGGAGATTTTTCATTCTTCGGTAATAATTGCTGTGTTCTCCTCAAATCTAGAGTAAATAACGATATCTTGATGTGACTTACTGCTTTTTCATTTGAATTCTATGTTGGTTTACCGCCTGACAGCGATAACAATCTTACTTTTAGTTTAAATTATTCATTATTCCTCTGGCCACGAGAGACGACGGTTGTTCGTGAACTCCTATAACAAATTTTACCCCCACACTCTCAGAAATATCAAAGTTCCACAAAGTGTTTACCTAAGAAGTATCGATATATCACCCGAATAATATAAATCCATATAATTTATTTTATAATTTCCTATAAAATTTCCTGAGAAGAATCCCGGGCAGAATACCATTCCATGATTTGACCGTTACTGAAGCCCCGCGAATCGAACGTCCAACTTGACCCAGAGAATTACCTGCCCATACCTGTATTTTGAGCTGTCCATATTTGTATCCAAGATATTTCATCCAGTATATACCACCTAAAAGAGAAAATAATTAACTAGCTTCAATTCAATTTTAACCAGTAAATTATTTTTTTTTTTGTAATTTATATTCACGATACGTTAATTTTGGAGTTTGTACGAACCGCCATTATTTTAGGAATTTTTAATGTTTAAAGATCGATAGACACTAAGATGATCTATTATTATAGGGATTTTTACATATATCGATAGCACGGATAATTGAATATTATAGTTTTCTTACAAATTTAGTTTGGCTATTTACGGATAGATGACTCTGGTTTAAATATACCGAATAATTTTGAAGTTTCTTTAATCTCATTTATTAAGTTTTTAGTAGTATTCATGATTCCATATACAATAAAATATGAGTTATATATCCGCGAAATAATTAGGAAGTTTTAATTATTAATAAATTTTAATTTAATGTACCTTTTTAAATCACTAAATAATACAGCCATAGGTAAATGAACCCTTTTAATTGGAAAGAGAATCTTTGAACCCGTACAAATGCATCAAATATATACTTAAATTAATAATAAGTTGATTGTACTGTAAACAATGATGTACAACAGCGCTTGAAGTCGTAAAATTTTAATATGCATGCACATACATATGTGATGTGCGCAATTAGAGAAATAGCTACGGTACAGCTCACTTGGCCTTGTACATAGCTCAAATACGCTTCAAACATTTACAGTTACGTACATCTACGCTACATGTGTACGGTGCGCGGTTTCCTAAATCGAAAATATGAAATTTTGATGAGTAATTCTCAGTATTTGCGAAGTATTTATTATGGTAATTGCTGATGCGATGCCAGTAATATAAGCAATATTGCTAGGTGTGGAAATTTTTACCTTACTCGGTGAATACGCTCATTGAGCGCTCAGTTTGTAATTGTCTTGTCAAATAGTCGCTAATGTATGCGGTGTTAAATGGTAAAATATGCTTACATCAATAGTATGATTTGGTAAATTAGTGGTAGTGTAAAAGTAGTGGCTTTGAGCCTTTGAAATTCTTTGAAATGCTCTAGACCTATGATCAGTTGCAACAAATTTAGGATCTACTGTATCATTTTATATGTCGAATATTTTTGGTTTTGTATTAATCTTATGCAGAGTATATTAGCTCTATATTTTCGCACAAAGAACTTTATATTAATATTTCTCTAAAATTGTTGTTTGATTATCATGATACATACTTTTTTTCCTGTAATTATAAAAACACTGCTTTATATCTTTAATAAATCATTTCTTCTATATATAAAGTCCTTTTATTTGAACCAAAGCTAACTTTTAGCGCTTGTTTTAAATATTAGTTGGTTGACTGATCTTCGATAAACAGTCGTAAAGATACGTAACTGTTAAAAATTTAAAATGATTCCATTTCTTTTGAACCCACGAAAGGAGACGGTTGTGTCGGTGGTCGCTCTTACAATTTAACGGCACACTTTAGATAGTAATCCCATTTTTATAAAATTTTGCCTAAAATATTTTAAAATTCAGATTTGCTTATAATAATTTCCGGATATTCCTAATTTTCCTGAGAAGAAATCTTGTGGATAGCCGCGTCATTTATCTCGGGAGCTTTGTTTTCCTGTTTGCGATTTAAATTCAAAATAGCTCGATCGATTCGATATGGTGTCTTATATAGAGGAAAAAATTCTAGTTATATTTTCGGCAAGCAGTGTCCATTTATCTCAACTGTAGCTCAGTAGATGACTCTAGCGATATAAAATTAGGTCAAACTAAATATTTTTGACGTATTTAAATGATGGAAATTACAATTTGCCAGACAAGCCTTGAATATTTGATGGAATGAGACTGTTTATTATAGTAAACGAAAGCAGTTCAAATTAGAAGTGTAATATGTTTGTTAATAAATTACCTGTAATTTATTGAATTTTTGCTGATAAATTATATCGAAGATTTATGAAGAAGCTGATTTTGTATAGGTCGTAAGTGAATCCAATATACTGCTGTGTACTGACTGAATTGAAAACGCAAAATGAAATAAAAAAAAAGAAAGAGGAAAAATTAAATTAGCTAGCTCAACGGATAAAACTTTTAAAGAGCGCAAAAGAATAATTAACCTCAGAGTTACCCTCGCAAATTAAAACTTGCATCTAACCACGACAAGTAAATTGTGGGTGAAAGAAATCTGACTTTCTTAAATACCCCAAAAATTGACAAGGTGTAATTAAAAATAAAAGAACAGAAATTTAAACTCAACAACGTTACTTAAAAATTATTATTAAAGAAAAAAGAAAAAAAAATCAATTACATATTTGCAAAAAAAAAAACCGTGAACTGAGGGTTCTGACTTAAAACAAAACTGCACGGATTCTAAAATTACAATAGGACAATGCTAAATTTTAAATCAAAGCAAAAGATTACTTAGTTCAGGAAGATAATTCTTTTTTTCAAAACAATCCACGTGGTTTCAAATAAAATAAAATAAATTCGTGGAACACTAGAAATTATACAAAAATGAAAACTAAAAACAAGAACAATGCTTCTATTCACCCAACCCGAGGTGATTAATAATTAAAATGAAACAGAAAAATGAAAAACGGAGAAATGAAATCTTTGACCTATAATAAAAAAACTAAACTGAAATATATCTTCCTGCACGTAAAATAATAAATGATCTTACAACTATGATGTGCACACATCAATATAATAACAATTATTATTAAGCGAATTCCTTGATGGACGAAATATATTCAAATTATGCGAATCAAATTAAGATATCAAAAGTATTAACAAAATGGCAGCAAACAGTTTAAAAATACATGTACTCACACTGACAGTCGACCAAGGAACTGCCTCATACAATTCACCAGTCGTTTTTGTAACAAAAATCCTACTCTCGACCACGTACAACGCAGCTGCACAAATAGCACGCCAACATTTAGAAGAAAAGGCGCTAACATACAAGAGCAAATAAAAGACATCTAAATAAATGAAATTAATTTAAAAAAAACTGACCACTTAAATAAATAAATTAAACAATTAACTCATTAACTTAATCTTATAAAAATCTACATCTGTGAAAATTCTCTCGAAATATTGACAAAGGCTGAACGGAGTAAACAAGACAAAATCTATGCAACTTAAAAAAAAAACTCTCGCGAAAGCAGGTGTGTCCGTCCACAGCAATACGTATCAGGGCACAATTGCCGTATAGGTTACCTGTATATCGTCCAGATTTACCTTTGAATCGTGGTACCTGTGATCGATAGCTTCATCAAGCAAGCAGACAGCTGTTAAGGTGTCTTGACAGGTGATTTAGTGCATCCACAAGTGTTTCGTGCCACCTAGAAAGCTCAAAGTTCACAATCTTTCAGTTAGATAACAGAGAGGTCGCTAGGATGTAAAAAACAACTTTTTTTAGATATTATTATAAGAGTATGCCCTTCATTGTAAA
>RXPK01005004.1:0-65897 GCA_004143645.1 Protaetia brevitarsis | reverse complement strand
TGCTGTAGTCTGGCACCCCGGGTTTCGGAAATTTAAATGTGTATTTTTATTTATTCCAAATCAGCCTTGTCAAAACAATGTTAGAGTTTCCACTATTCTTATTGTTGTAAATTTTGTTAAGAATTTTGATTTAATTGTTTGTATCATTTTATTTGGTCAGTTGTGTATAGTAAATTTCATTTATTTGTACATTTTGCGTGTACCAGTATTGTATAGTTTATTTGCTAGTTTTTTCTTTGCGATGCGTTGCGGTCATCGCACGCAGATTGTAAATTTGTTATATGTACGATGTTATCCCTTGGAGGCCCCCAGTTCTTTGAATGATGGCCGTGTAAGTACATGTTTTTCATTTTTGTTTGCTACCATGTAGGTAATTTCATTTAATTTTAAATCTTTGTTCGGGTATTTTGATATTAATTCATCCATCAAAGAACTCTTTATTTAATTATTGCTGTTTTGTTTAATTGTGTACGCATTTGAATATTAGATCAGTAATTATTGTAAATATGTTCTAGAAGATTTCGTGTTTTAGTTTAAAAAGTTTAAATTTTCCGTTTTCTTTTTGCTGATTTGTATTGTATTGTTAATCACCACGGTTAAGGTGAAGTGAAGCTTTGTGCTGTTAAAATTAAATTTCAATTTAAATTATATTTGTTTCTCCACGTGTAAAATTTAGTTTGGTTTAAATTTCGTGACCGCGTGGATATTTTTTGTGGGATTGAGATTTATCTTCTGGAACAAATCTTCCATTTTGTTTGCTAAAGGATTTGCATTGTCCTTTTTAAATTGTAGAATCTTATGCAGGTTTGTTTTATGCTAGAATCTTATATTCACGGTTTTTATTTATCCTGTAAATTGTTTCAAATGTTTTTTTTTCTTTTTTTTTTAAAATAAATTAAATGATTGTAAATATCACCTTAAATAGTTCTTTTATTTCTAAATCTGCCATTTCAATTTTTGGGGATTTTAAAGAAAGTAAATTTTGTAAACGCCCACTATTAATTTTTAAAAAATTTACTCTGAGATTTAAGAATCTCTGGCGCCCTTATAAATTCATTTTTGCTGAGCTAGCTAAATTAGTTTTGTCATTTTTAATTTCTCTTTACTTATATGCTTGGACCATCAGTTCACAGCAATATGTAGTACGTACACTAATATTGAGTTGGTCGTTAATTTATACCGTTTCCGAATCCGAACTCGAGAACCGGATAGTGGATCCGGATCCGAAAATCTGATAATAGATTCAGATAGAGGATCCTGATTTCCATTTTATCGGTACCAACAGCACTAGTATTTTTAAAACTTAGGTTGCAGTACCTATTTAATATTCAATATACTGGTGGAATAAGCAGATATTCTATTATTAGATAAATAAAGAAACATTCTCACCGATTTAAACATGTGAGTTAGTGTTTGGACTGTTTGTTTCCGTCGCGTATTAAACGTAAATATTAAGTAATATGCTGTTCACAGTCCTCACCCAGGGCTATCCTATCCTGATGACGACAGTAGAAAAACTGACGAAACGTCGGATTTAAACAATTCAACAGACTACGGAAACAGTCCGAACACTAACCCATAGTCAAGAATTTCACGTCATCGGTTTAGACATACAAAATCCTTGAGCCTATTTGTATGCTCACGTTAATCTAGAGTTAATGTAACAAACACGGCCTGTTTGATGTCTTGGACAGTTTGCTTTATACGGCCTGTCGAATCAATCAAATTTACATTGAATTGAATGTTACACCAGATTCCGGTAAGTATCTTTATGATGGTTGAAAACATGATAACGATGAAGGACAGCGGTCTAGTAAGTGTAAGTAAAGACGTTTAATTGAGCAAAATTGTAATTCGTACAACGTCAACGTATTACAGTCTTACTCAATTAGTCGTCTTTACTACCAGCTCTATATGTATATTTCAAAAAAATGTTGAAAGGTTGTTAGTAAGTTAAATTTCCCGCATGTAATTTTTAGTTCCACAGGACTAAGGTTATATAGTTACTGACTAATAAAAATTGTACTGACATTGCCATCTATATCTATATGACGTATTTATTATCTGTGGGTAAGTGGCGCCAGCGGTGGATATGTGCAACTCATGATCCGACAGCCGATATAAATCAATCATCAAGCAGGTCGTGGTAACAACCATGCAACAACATTAACGTGTCAGAGAGGACACGTTATTCAGTAATAACGTTATTCAGTAATTCTGAATTTTAAGAGTGTGCTATTATGTGTCGGTGGGGCACAGGAATTTCCAAACTGCTATGTATCGTGTTGGAAATAAATAAGACACATGTATGCATAATCTCGGCATAATCTTACGACAAAAAAAATACTGCAGTATTTTGAAATAGTTTTAATTTACATTGGCCTTATTGAAACACAAAATTTTCTCTCTCTCTCTCTCTCTCTCTCTCACTCTTATTTTAGTTTGAAGAGTAAGTAATTCAAACTAAAAAAAGGATGACTATTCCTGACATAATGTTTCAAAAGTAGTTGATAAAGATATACTGTAATCGTCAAAATTTAATTAGACTATAGGAAAATAGAGGGTAGGAAAACCCTCTTTAAAATAGAAATACGCATATGGCCCTGTTTCCAACCACATGCCTAACGCCCAATATCGTTTCTCAATTGACATTGGTGCGTTTTTTCAAAAACATTTTATGCATAGTATGAGATCCCTATACTAAAATTAAATTTTGCCGACTATGTATAAGGAAATTAAAAAATAGCGAACATAAAACAAGATAAATGCATTCACACTACATAAAGGGTTGCTAGAAAGTCTGAGGTAAAGTTCTAGTGCTTAGATGGTTTGATATACATATAAATTTAATTTTTTGTATACTGGAACAATTAAAAACATCACAAGGACTGCAGCATAGTAATAGATACAAAACATAACCGATCACGCTACCTGAAATTATATTAATGAAATTATATTAATTTGGGACAATTGTTTCGGAAATACGCGAACTCCCATTCTCTGCTCATTCGGTCTTTGATTGAGGATGGTAATCTCCATATTTCCCGAAGCAATTGTACTGAATTAATAAATTTTCGTGTAGCGCGGAGTGATCGAGTAATTTATGTGTCTATACTGGAATTAAAATATTTTTTGAACACTTCGATAATAACAAAATATACTTGAATTTATAAAATCAAATGCATTCCCAAGAAGATAGTCATCGAAAAATTATACAAGAAATTTATTATACATTGATCTTACCATTGAATATATATCTTCAAAATAATTATTCAGAAAATCCATTAAAAGGTTGTTTGAAATATTTGAAGATATGCATTTTGTAGTTCTTTAAAAGTAGAAATCACCAAAAAGATCACAGAATACCACTAATTAATTAAACAACGAATATGCCTACTAGAAATAATAAAAATCTGTTGTAACTATATGTATGTTCACTATACGTACATGCTTCTATCTTTCGAATTTATTATTTAAAATTACAAAATATAAGTAAAAAAATTATCCCTATCTACTATAACTTCTATGTTTGATTAAAGATTGATGCAGACACATAACATATAATATGTACATAATTCGACAATTATTTTGAGAATTACCTAAACATGTAACACACCATTTTGGAAAACGTGTGGTTTTCAAGGACGAACAATTGAGTGAATCAAACTAAAATTCCAATTAAAAAAGATTTTTTAGAACAACAAATTTCGTTTGTGCCACAAAGAGTAATAAGACAACATTGCTTTTAGGGAACACACCACTCTAGTTTGTAACCAATCTTCAGACACTTTTACTAAATCCCAAATACATCTCTTAAATAAAGGTCTTTCTTAAACACTACATTAATATATCATACATGTCGGTTGCCGAACTCATAGCGTCGATTGAATCTAATATCAAAAATTTTGATGCCATAACAAAAGATTTCGTTAGAAATGGATGTGAAATCAACGTTAATGAATATCCGAATAATGCGGAACGAAAAGTAATCATAGTTTACGAAAGAAAGATTGTTGTTATCTAAGAGACAAAGAGAATAAAATAGTTATGTTGGACAAATCTGATTTTTGCGCATGCGTAAACAACTTACTTTTGATCTGAGGTTTATACCTTTAAAGAAGAATCCCTTACCAGCAATGATTAGAGAAATCAAAGAGATCTTTAAGAGTTGCTCTAACTTAATCAACGAGAGTTTAAAACACAAAATGTAAATTCCAATTTCGATGGTCCCTAGAAGTGTATTGCCTGTCCAAAATTCACAAACCGCGAAAATCTATCAGGTAAAAAAAAATTTACCTATTAAAGTAGATAGCTTGAAGTAGAGAATTCTTCAGATTTTGTTATTAAAGAGTAATTTAAAAGTATTGAATTAAAAGAAGGTAAAATTTTGGTATCGTGCGATATTTTGTTCACTGTTCCCAAGCGTAAACTACGGAATGTTTAGTGTAATTTTTAAAATTCTATAACTTGGATGATGTTAGAATTGCGCAATATAAAACACTGATTTCCCTATGTATGCATCAAAATCATTTTCAAGTAGATGAGAAGTAATTTGAACAACGACGATGGGGAAACCATTGTCCACGTCCATTACTAAATTACTAATTTCATTGAAATAAAAAACATTGAGTATTTCCCTCTAGGATTTACTAAATACTAAAACAACTATCGCTGATTTTGTCAATTAAAATGAACTCGAAATTCAATACTATTAAGATTGTGGCAGATGAAGAGATGAACAAACAACTTTCTTTCTTAGATAGCTTATGATAAATATAATGATAAATTAGAAATAAACATCTATAGAAGAGAAACCATTACCAATAGATTCATAATGGCTGATTCAAATTATTGTAGACAACATAAAATGACCGGCATTAGTTTCTTAGTTACTATACTAATGAAATTTCTTCTTAACAATACAAGATTTGACTAAACAATTCGTTAAAAAGATAGAGATGATATAATGGTTACTCTTCTATAAATGTAGTATATAAAAAAAGTTCAATATAAACACTAGTGAACACCTAGTGAACACCTTAATCTCAATAGAAAACTACCATAAAAAGCTTGTTAAATTGCTTTTCCACAGGATTTCGAAAGGTTTAGGTGATATTTCTAAAGAACAAAATCGGGCACGTGTTTCATTTTGTGAAACACATTAAGAAACCTTTTAGGTGCCGCACGCAAGAAGTTTATGCAACAATTTGTAAAGTTTAATCTCGAACTGCCTACAGATATAGTTGAGATATTAACAGTGAACGACTAACACATTTTTAAACCCTTGTTAAGTTTCATGTAGGGCGTTTTAGTAGTAAGCCTTAAAAACTGAGGATTATATTCTTCTGGTTTTCTGCGAAACACGGCTAATTTACTCATCACATAACTGGCGGCTAGGGTTCTAATCCAACAAAGAAAAGAAAACTTTTTTGGGAACATGAAGAGAACCCGCCCCTCAACGAAAGATTGGATGTGGTGATTGCAATAAGATTTACGTTGGCAGACGAAACGTGTTATCGGAACTAGGTTCAAGGAACACATAGCAAGTTATCGCTATGGGTGACTTGAATCATCCATCACTGCGCAATATATAAACGAGGCCGAACATAATATTAATGTAGAAAACCTTGAAGTAGTGAAGAGTATATTCGAAATAGTTATTGAATCGGGAAGTTGCGTCATTTCACCAGTCAGCACATTAATTGATTTATTGGGACAAGATGTCGCATTCATTGTTAGTTCATGGGTATATTGACAAGACAAGTAAGGGCAGGAAAGATTATACTAGACATCTGTGCTAGCACAGCTCGTACTTGAAGATCTAGAAGAAACCTATTATTAATAAGTTAAATTTTCATATTAAAATTTGTAAAAGATATCATCACAAACTACAATGTACTTTGGAAATGCAACAACACAAGAGCCTAATTTCTTTTTGAATATTCTTATAACAAGACCCAGTAAACCCATTTCAAGTTGCAGATACGTCAACCATTATACAAATGTACCTCAAAATCATAAAAAAAATGTTGTAATTGCTTTAGCTGATCAAGGAATACAATTAACTAGCCCTAGAAAACAGACGTTCAATTTTGAATAAAATTACAAATATTTTAATTAATAATAATTATCCACATTATTAAACAACGTTTACATAAATTTTATAACACTATAAATATAATAACAAATCCACACCAAACAACGAAAACAGTTTTCTTACAATTCCTTATATAGGAAATTTATCTGAAAGAATTAATTCCATACTTAGTCATCATCAAATTAAAGTAGCATAAAAAATACAACTTCGTGTTTCACAAAATTAGAACCTTAGAACCTTAGAACTCCTTTTAATAAAAATTCAAATTTAATATATTCAATTCCTTGAGAAAAAAAATTACAGTGGTATTTATATCGGGCAAACCAAACAGCATTAAACAACAGGTTACAAAACCATAAATCTTACAATAATGTAACTGCACTTAAAAAACACGATTTCCAGATGCATCATAATTTTGATTTTAATAAAACAAAAATTTTGGCCAGAGAGAGAAACTATTATACACGTAACATCCTAGAAATGATATATATTAAAAAAAAATAAAAATGCTGTTAACGATCGTACAGACATAGCTAACATGTCAAAAATTTTATTCTCCACAATTTATTACTTAAAATTAGATCCCTGTATAACCTTTGATACTATAAAAATTGTTTGTACTTTTCTATTGAAAAAAATCTTAACATCAATTTATTTGTCAGTTTGCTTTTCAATATGAAATTCACTTATGTATATTTGTTAGTCCGTTTGTGTTATAATTTTAAAAGGTTGTCCTTTTTGTAAGGCAAAATTTTATAATGTTACTTACATTTAATGTACTATGCACGAATTATGTTTATATATTTTGATTGACGTGTGAATAATTTTACATAACACAGTTTACTTAATTATATGTTAATTCTATATTTGTGAAAAAATGTAATAATTCATATTTTAAATATGTAAGGGATGCTGAAACGTCACGCCACATGAAATAGAAACATTGGTTCTTAATTCCCAGCTATAGTCCAACAAATTAGAACCGAAAAAATAAAACGTTTTGGCTAAATAATAGACGAAAATTACAGATAATGTAAAATACCTAGGCGTTTTATTTGATAAGACACCATCCTGGAATCCGCATTTGAAAAAGATTACTGAGAAGGCAAGGCCACAAGGATAGGACATGTCGAAAGATATATGGGAAAAAAATATAAAATAGCAAATCAATGGCCGCATACTCATATTTGTGCGACTAACAAGCTGTTGGAATTGGTTACTTCCGACGACATGCTGGGAATGCCCTCAGGCATGGTGTGTGCTCGACTAATGATTGATGCATACTTCACTACCCTCCTTGCCAAACAAGGATGCAACGAAAGAACAGTGACGCAGGCAGACGCCTTACGGACGGTTCGAAAACTAAGCAGGGTGTAGGCGCAGGAATATTTTGTCGCAGCCCAAGAGTCAGAAGATATTACAACCTTGGAACACACAACGATCTTTCAGGTTGAATCTATGCCACTGAGTTGTGTGCGAGGCAGATTTTGGATTAAAACTACAAGTACAAATCAATAAAAATTTTCAACGACAATTAGGCGGTTATGAAAGCGCTAGAGGCGCATAAATGCAACTCGAAACGGATCTGGGACTGTAAACATACTCTAAACACATTGGGGATGGCTAATAATCTATCCCTAATCTGGGTATTTGGCCACTCAGTCATTATCAGATATGAGGAAGCAGACATCCTTGCCAAAAAGGCTGCTGCGGAGTAGTTTCAGGCACCAGTACCTGTCATTGCATAGCACCTTCGGGAGCTAACCAGCAAATCAAATTCTGGGCACATCAGAAAGTGTACCAATACTGGAACAACTGTCCTGGTTCAGTACATGCGAAGGAGTGTATTTCACCAAGTCATATCAGAACCAAGGAACTGCTAGAACATGATCGTAAAAATGTCAAGGTCTGTGTCTTTATAGGTCACCGTGAACACAGAGAATACATAACTTAGAATGTAGCTCTCTGATGAGACGGAATGCTGACTGTGTTTGGAAGACGAGGAGACAGTTGAGCATATTTTCTGCCATTGTCCTGCTAGTACAACTAGTTAGGTATGTAACTTTCAGAAAGGCTGATCCTTCTCTAGAAGACCTGCAAACAGGTCATTCGGCAAGATACTGAGCTAACTTAAGGGCCTGAACTTGTTGGATGAACTCTAAAATAACATCCGCTCTACAATAGACTTTAGTGGTCGCAGTGGACGGGACGATTAATCGAACCATGCGGAATGCCACCTCTAGCTAAACTAACCTAACTAACGAATAGTAGAGAAGCACTAGCAGATATGTTTCTTTTAAAGAGAGATGTTGCATGTTTAAGTAATAGGTTTTCCTTAATTCATTTGGTCTTCGGCTGACAATGGAATCTACTGAATAAGCATGAGTGATTAGGTATTTTGTGTCTATTGCGTACGCTACAGTGCTTGTAACACGGCTGCAACTAAAAGATTAATCTAGGGATTTTAGAATTTATACAGTATTTCTAAGTGCAACACCTGCTTTTTCCTTGACCACGAACAGCTACAACATTATTTACATGCCTGATGGAGTTCCTGACTACTTTTCAGGTGATGCAAGCGGGTGATTGGATTCACGCTTTTCAAATAAATGGATTGACAGTAGCGTTTCTAAGCTAAGTTCTCACGATCTGTACGCTTTACGCTTTTGCGCTTGGTATTAAGAATTACACTGAAAAGTTCGAACTAGTACAGACGATATCTCGCAGATTACAATTAGCTTAGAAACGAAATTTAATTCGTACAATTGCTGGGGGAAAGTGACACTGACATAGGGAAAATGTGGGCAAAGTGGCTATCACGGTAATAATACCTACTCAAATGGCTAATTTTGTAACTTATTCGTGGTTTATACTATAAAAATAGCGTAAAACGTTAACTTGGTAATTACTTTTAAATTTGTGAAATATATGTTCATATTCAGGAAGAAAGAGGCATGTGTAGAATATATTTATTATATATCTGGATAGTTCTGTGTAAATAATTCTTCTGAAGAAGAATTTCATGAGCATTACCACTCCCTTCACCACTGAATTTTATTTTCCCACTATGTTTTCCATATTTCCGTTTATTTTTTTTCACCATCCTGTATACACATTTCTCGTCAAAACAATAAAAAATAATTATTATCCCGCAACGGTAAAGATAATAAATCTGGATAACCTACACGCCAGAGATAGAGCGATGTTGGACGATATTATACGGCTTTAATGAATCAGCTGTCACCCAGTCCGACCGATTAAAGCTAAAGGAAAATCAATTAGAGACAGTGTCGCGCCAAATTCGGAAAAAAAAAACGCGAAAAAAGCTGTATCAGATATCTGCTAGTAAAAAAAGACACGAAAAAAGCTCTATCGCTGTCATAAAGGAGAGTGACGCTAAATTCGAACAGGCAATCAAAAAATTGTACCAGACAATCATAGTGGGATTCCTAATTAAAATTCGATCTTCGGAAGGGTAAAGAATGATTTGGCAAATTCAGGGACAAGCATAATCTGCGCAATTTCAAAATTAGTCGGCGAAATTGCATCTGTAGAAATTATGGAACGAGAGAATTCCTATATACCCATTCGCAATTTTATTCAATGATTTTTATTTTCCTACAAAGGTCAAAACGCTTTTCATAGGATTAGGACCTTGAAACATTGTTACACAGGTGTGAGAAGGCACACCGTTCCTTTTCGGAGTCTAAAATCTGAGAGAAACCTTGAGGTTGTGGCAGTGTTGCAGCTTTAAAAATCCCAGCTGCAGAAAAATTCATATGCCAAATTTTGGATTTTCAACCAGCAAAGGTTAATTTTATAATTAAAATATTAACTTTACGATTTAAACTATAGAAAAAATACACTCAAACAAATGCGATTTTAACGTGGGAGTGGAACTTGAAAAAAAAAAAAAAAAAAAGTAGCGGGGGTTACTGCACACAAAAGAACTCTAGAATCTAGGCATTAAAATACATTATTCAGATACTATAAATCCACAGGTTGATGCAAAGCCTTTCTGATTTTATGAGGAATTCTTTAAATCCTTTTTTTTTAGCAGCCTAAATTTAAAATCTAAACAGAGAATAAAACTATAAATAAAGTGTAAATAATAATTAAAACTATTAAGGATAATCAATCAGGCGTGCAGTAAAATTTAAATGCTTTTATAAACTTTCATAATACATGCTACTAACTTGAACAACACTAATAATGGAACACAAAAATGGGCAAGCAATAAATAAGCAACAAAGAATTTTTGGAATACATTTACTTGAGTACTACCTTAACACCTTGCTGAGCTGAAGTTTTATTGCGAATACTCAAATTTCTACTACGTTTCTATAAGAAAAATTAAGAAACCGGTATTATTCTACACTTAAATTTAATTTTGCTCTGCAACATTTTTCTTCTATTTACTTTAATAATGATGTGAATAAAATATTGTTATTTATGTTTTTACAGTTGTATAGTTTCACTGTTAGAGAAAAATATTGCGAACGCATTTTTTTTTCAAATTATTTTAATTGAACTAAACATGTATAACTATGACAGAAAGAATATGAAAACGAAAAAAAAAAATGAAAAAAGTGTAGATAGTGTAGACAGTTGTAGTTACAGTTTTAGAACGATAGAGAGAGAAAAGAAAAAAGAATTACAAACCTCAGCGTCAATGGTTTTGTCAGATTCGGATCTCAGATCGTCATCATCATCGTCATCGTCATTCACTAGCTCAAAATGTTCGATGGCAGTTTGTGGCATAAGTTGTAATTCTTCTTTAGACTTAAACTCTAATCGTAAAATGTATGGCGGAAAAAGTAGGCCCAAAATAACCTATTCGTGTCCGGAAAAAGAAAAAAACAGGAACAATGTGAACTCAAAGTAAATCTTGATGTGTCCGAAATATTTGAAAGTTAACTCACCTTTAGGTTTGTGTTTTTCCTGGTCCTCAACCCACCCATCCAGAGGTCGGCTAATATTATTTGGGAACAAGGATGGGCTAGAAGTGCTCGATGATTTGCAGCCACTGCCAAACTTAGACAAGTTTGTCCTGACCAATTTTGTAACTCGCATGTCAAAAGCTGCTGGGCTACATCGTCATCTTGTCGGTAGCAGTAATCCAATAGTTCCAGTGCTGTATAAAACAGCAACAGGTAATAAAAGAAGAAAAGAATTATCGCCAATTCTGATAATATTATCCTCACCTATATTTTCGAATTCCTTTGCGTAGGCTCTTAATTCTTCATAAACTTCTGTTTCCATATCATCTTCGGCTGCTTCATGCGCCATAGCTTTGTACAACTTGCCCGCAATAAGCGCTTTCGCTAAAGCTTCTTCTCCGTGTTGCCACATTAACAGTGCCATTTTTTGGCGTTTCATCAGAACCGCCCAAATCTAAAATTTACGTCCCGTTCAGGTTGTTATCGACAACAAACCACTGATAAAAAAAAACTAACCAGCAGTTCATTAAATGGATAGTCGAATAGGCAGAAAGCTTGAGGGTTGGGAAGAGCTTCAGCAAGTAAACTAAGTGCGTTGTAATTTCTATTACTTTGGTTCATCACTTTGGCATAAATTGGTCTAAATTTTCTTCTCGTGTAAAATGCTCTGGAAAAAACAATCAACATTTGTCTGCGAACAGGAAAAATTATAATATTCAATATTTATTCGAAAATGTTAAAACTGTAGAATTCACCTTAAAAGAAATAACTATGTCTAACTATTGTCCATTCTCTTTAACTTTAGTGAGGTACACGAACAACTTCCTTACTCTAGGATTTAAAATAATATTTGTTCTTATTTGTTACCAAGTCAGCCTGGATTTATACTCGGTTCGGGCGATCGACGTCAACTAACTTGTGTACTATTTCACAATTTTTTAGTGAGGTTACGGATACAGATGGCCAAGCTGATGTTATTTATATGGATTTCTCACATGCCTTTGACACTGTAGACCGCGTTGCGCTATTATTGAAGCTTGATTCTTTAGGCTTTGCTCTATCGACATTGAAACTCATTTAATTGTATTTATACAATCGTCGCGTCAGTGTTATGTCTCCTACAAAGGTTTCCACTCCTAGGAATTTACTGCTGAGTCAGGTGTACCACAAGGATAAACCTAGTCTTTACTATTCATACTTTTATTAATGACCTATTAACATGTTCTCCCTTGCCTTATACGGATGATTTAAAGATTTACTTCGAGATAATACTGATGATATTCATTTTCTATACGACAATTAACATCTAATAACTAAATGGTAATGGTTTTACGACAATTGTCATAAAATTATTTACGATGTCAATGTAATAAAGTATTAAAAGATATGATACCTTCTTCGTTAGTTTAATGGTTTGTAATTTATTACAAGAACGAACAGATAGCATACCTTAACGAAAGATGTACGGCAGTGATTGAATTACCGACTTACGTCGCGGTCGCTGACTGAGTAAGAGTTTCGGGTATGGCCCCACTAGTTTTGGGGATAGCCCGAGATTTATCACATATTATTTGTTAGGTCCTAGTAGATTTGTGTTTGAATATCTATTTCAGTGCGATTCCACTTTTCCTGGTTAACCGCATTGTCGTGGTTTTGATCGAGTTAATGTTCGGGTTCTCACTACCGCACTATACACAAATGATGTGAATCATCTATTGATCTCAGTCTATTTGGACGGTGATTTAGCCTGATATGATCGATACGCCTTGCGCTGTAACTACATAGCGAAGGGATGAAAAAGTTTCATATTAATCCCTCTAGCTCCTTCTATACCCATAAATGCTGCGATGCCTATTTCCTTGAATTCTAACAAGTTCGAAATTTTCGAGACTAAATTGTTTAGTATAAGATATGTATATCGGTGCACGTGAAGGCCAGTGTGGTAAAATTAGCTACTTCCGTAATGTGAACTTCTTCTAACGTTTTCAAAAGAAATGACAAGCTAATTGGATGAAAAGAAGAGTTCACTTTTCCATTTTGGGAAATACACTGCTTTCACCTCTGTTCACCTTGCTGGTACATAATTTCAAGCAAGATTATTACAAACCACCAAATACTTTTCATTCAATACAATTAATTTTTGGATTGATAGGCAACTATCAAACAATAAGCTCAAGCCATATTTATTCATTATTTTATATTATTTATAAATATTCTTTTTTATTCCATTAATGTTTGCCTGATACGGTATATAGTAATAAAACGGCCGGTCTTGTCCTTCGGTTGTTCAAATTTGTAGTCATTTTATGTATTTATCCAAATGGTGTTGCGATTTTCTCTTCATATACAATTTGAATAGTGTGGAAGAAGCTATTATATTCTCTCTAGACTTTGATAGTAGACATTGCCTCGAAGTTGCATTGTAACTTAATGAATCAAGCTTAAAATAGGCGTTGCTATACTGACTTTTTTCATTGTTAGAGGCTTGATAATTAATTTGTCGCATCCTGTATTTGATTACCCATCTAATTATTGTAGAGAGATACGCGAACGGTTCGTGTAGCGAAACATTAAAATATTGAGTGTTTTTGTTCAAATATTGATACAATCCGAACCGAATATTCTAAACGCAAAACTTGTAGGTTCAATGCGATGGGGACTATTCAAGCACGTAATGTAAATCGTAATAGCCTGTTTAAATATAAGATGAAAAATTTGATTTCGTTTATAGAAATATTTTTTTTAATAAATATGTATACACATGAAATTATCAATAAATATTAACAAAACGCGATTTTATTTAACTAGTACAATAACAACGTTAAAATATTGTAATCAAATTTCCGGGTGTGTTTCATTCTATACAAGTACGCGTCCTTCTCCATATATTTGCAATGGAGCTTTAAACACTATGCTCTTTATCGTAAGATGTACTCAAAAACGATCTCTTCTTCTCTTTCTACGACAGAGTATAGGTACAATGTGGTAACATAATAAACGACGACCATTGCTATTGTGAGTAACTTTATTATTGGCACCGTACGATATTGCTTTTCTTAGCGGTATATGCACTAGTACAGCTGCCTTCATACGAGAGCTTGCAATAGCGGTGTGATACCTTCAGCGTGTTTTCTCCGTTGCACAGTGGGGCGATTAATGTAATAGCCGTGATATTGGATAAAGTTTCAGATTAAGATTATACAACAATTGTAATATAAGCCATTATTTTATATACAAAAAATCTGTTTAGTAGCTCAAATCTAAGAAACTTGGGAATTTTCCTACCAAATTATATGAATTATGTCATAACCTTTTGTTTATCGATTTTTCACTCTAACAGACATTCCAACATGAAATTGTCTTTCTCTTATTAAAACCATCTTATCCAATTATACTTGATTATTTTTACACAAAATAATCTAGTAAAAAGAACATTATCAGAAGGTTAGTGACTGTACTGCGAACAGTTGTCTTAGAGGAGTCATTTGACTCAGGAAAATTTAAAGTCTTTTATAACTAAACTGCAGAGCGATTTGTGTCTTAGTTTTTTTTCTTTAATTTGTTGCTGACTCGCTGATATTTAATATGAGATAATAATCATTTGCGAAATCATCAATCGATCTCCAAAGCATCGAGAAATAAAGGGATCGATGGACGAAACAAGGTACAGGCGGATAGATCGCATGCTAAGAGGGAGATCAGTTTATATAAGCATCATGGGAGAGATATTGGTAGCTCGGATCGAAACTTGGTCGCGGACGAGCTTCTAGTAAAACTGAATAATGAAGAGTTTAAAACTTTGGGGTATGCAGATGATCTTGTCACTCTGACCTAGGGCAATTTCAATAGCGTAGTATGGAAAAGAATACAAAACGTTGTACAAGTTGTAGCATTATCTTTAGTGTGGTGGATAAAGATGCAGTAGCAAACTGCTGTAACTGAACTTAAAAAGATACAAAGTGAGTGTTTTAGGAACAAAAGCAATGGGTACACTTGAAGAAAAAAGTATCGGGTCCGAACGATGCGAGCGGAAGCGACTGAGACAGAAGATATCGGGTCCCTTCTCTTCATTTGGCGATAATCTGGAACGTAAGAATGGGGCATCTCAGTTTGCAAGAACTACCAAATGGCAGATATGCATAATAATATTGTCCATCATGTGAAACACAATCTTTGGGGAACGAAACCAGACCATACATATGATTTTTTTAAGCAGATTTTTTTAGGTGGAAGTTACGGATCGCATAAGTTAGAATCAATCCAACCACAGACACAGCTTCGTAGAAATGCTCTGGTTTACACACGGATCAAAAATCGAAAATGGGACTGGAGCTGGAATTCAGGGATGGATTAGCTGGAGGAATACTGAGGGCACTAGTGAACCTTAAGTTACAATCAAGACTGGTTTGGTAATGTATTCGAGAACTGAATTAGTGATGGGTAGAATCGCAGTAAAGTTTCGATTCAAACGAGTGTTTTTATATATTCCGGAACGCTACATGGAATGAAAACCAGTTGTGATGTTTCTGAACCTAATACTATCGAGTAAGAGTTTTGATTCGGTTTGGAGAACTTTTATACTCGGATTATGTAATGCTTTAGTCACTTTACTGTGGATGTTCGGACATTCGGCAATCGAAGAAAACGAAAAAGCCCCTCAGTTAGCAAGAAAGCAATACATGACGAGAGATTGTTGACAATGGATTAATACTTGAGTTGTTGTTTGGGCTATTTCCATCATTTCTAGGATTTTGATGATCAGACGTTTCGGTAGTTCGTTTACTGCCATGTCATCAGGGCAGCCCTGGAGGGATGTTTCTTGCTAAACTCATTATTTGCAATTAATTTGACAAATATGTCCGTTTCTTTCTTTGTCTTGTGTGAGATTCGAACTCGGTCTCGAAATTCCGAATATTTTCCGCTCACACCGCACTACAGCAAATTACCACATCTATACGGTTTACCAAAAATCCATAAACGGAACATCCCTCTAACACCAATTGTCATTTCTAGAAACTCCCACTGTCATTCCCTAGCCCAATTCCTACTGGATATTATCACCCCTACAGCGGAAAAAAAAAACATAGTTAGCAATATCCAACACGCAACACTTCACAGAAAAAATCAGAAACCTGAAACTTGAAGAACAGCACATGTTAGTTAGCTTTGACGTCGCCAGTCTCTTCACTAACGTATCAACTGGACCTACCATGGCAGTAACAAGATCTCCGCAGATACCACATTGCAGGAAAGAACTTGTGTGAATACCATTATGGAACTACTGTCCGTCTGTGTGAACACGACGTATTTTCAGGTGGGAGACATGTTCTACCAGCAAGAATTTGGCATGGCAATGGACTTCCCACTGTCTCTCATACTGTGCAATATCTATATGGAAGAATTCGACAGCAAAGCCATAGATATATACAACAAAAAACCGAAAATGTGGTTAATGTATGTAAATGATACATTCATAATATGCCCCCATGGTGAAGAAGTTCTACAACACCTAAACAATATAGAAAACTCCATAACATTCACAATGGAAATGGCAGGCAAGATACCGTTTCTGGATGTTCTGGTACATAAGAATATAGACGGCACATTCAAGACTACAGTGTACAGGAAGCCTATACACACAGGACAATACTTACAGTTCGACTCCATCCAAGCAATGTGAAAGTTGGAGTAGCCAGGTGCCTATATGATAGAGCCAAGAATATTTGCTCAGAGGAAGAAGACAGAAAACAGGAGTTCAACAACATAACCCACACATTAAAACAGAATGATTATACAAACAAAACGTTGTCATTAGCAAGGAAAAATCGTGTAACAGCAGAGTCAAGATCCAGAACAACAAGACAAGGTGTGCACAACTGTAATCCCATATGCAAAAGGCCTGTCCGGGAAAAAATCAGGAAAATAGGCAACAACTACAAGATTAGAATAACAATAAGAACGACGAACACCAACAGATCAACCCTGACCAAAACAAAGGCGGACAACGCAAATTATAGAATGAAATAATGTACATGTCGAGTACCGTGTGAATGTGGAAGACCATACATCGGAGAAACAGGCAGACCCCTGCAGAATTAAAGAACACAAAAAATTGGTTCGACTGCGAGAAACGGATAAGTCTCGTTTAGCTCAACATGCTTGGGAAGAAGTAAATTGCGCATAATAAATAGCCCAAACAACAACTCAAATAAAAAGGCAAGAATTGGCTTTATATATGTACAGAACCTGCAGCAGCAAAATACAGCACGAGCGCACGTAAGGAGTTGGGTTAAAGGGAACACAAAGAGCACTGGAACAATACAACTAGGTAAAAAATATTAAAATTATATTAAATTAAAATCAGTTCTTAGGAATCATCTTCGCACCGCAAGGGGTCTCCAAACAGGATATTGTCACTAAAAACATGCCTACAGAAAATTTGCATCAACGCTGGAGATAGCAACTATACACTGGGATACACAGTGGGATAACTGAAAACGTATGCCACATTCTGTGTGAATGCTAGAATCTGGGCGTAAAATGACAGGCTACTTTTAGCAAGACAAGCATGAACCCAGAGGATTACTTCGATTAACCAGCCAAGGACCTGTACAGATAGTACAGGGTACTAGAATAACTGGTATAATTTAACGAGTAAAGCAAATAGCTAGACTAGATATAAAAAGTCATTACATTTTATATTATCAGCTGTGTATCTTAAACATTTTGACAAAAAAAATTTTTTACTTAATAAACAGTGAATTGGCATGTTATGCATATTAATGTAGGGCAGCAAAATAAAGAAAAAATGTCATTTCGAGATTACTCAATGGGATACCCTACTTGTATTGTAACAAAAGAAAATTCATAATATAGAATATGAATTTTTGACGTTCAAAGGCGCAAGTAAAAATTTATGTAGATAGTAAACATGGAAAATGTTATCATGCTTTTACAGGAATGAATATTTGAAGAATTCCGAAGTACTGCAATAAAAAAGAGATAATAAAATTTCATTAAAAAAATGTAGGTTCAGTTTCTGTGAGCATTTACAGAGTTTCCTCAGAATATAATGGCGTACCGTAAATGGAATATGACACAAGCATAGTACACACTTAATGTTGTTTTTATAGAGGGAGTGACATTTGAACATGGATTTTAAATTGGGAGTCCTCGGTTATATTAACGCGAACATTTATTGTTTATAACTACTTAATTCTTAACATAAAAAGCGAAAAAATCTTACCTGTAAGCACCACCCATTAATTTATTTATGACTAGACCGATATCGTGGAGCGTATGGACGTATCCTCTAGGTATGTGAGGTCGCACATCCCTGAGTATGTATCCCAAGGTATTACTCGGACCTTGTTTGGTATTATACAGTTCTTCCAGTCTCGGAATGGTAAGGAATTTTCTCATGCTGACTCCATTTTCTAAGAGTAACTTTACAAAATCGATTCTATCGTGTTCCAGTGCTTGCATCATTGCTTCGTTGAGTGCGCCGTCTGGCCATTCTTGTCCGTATATAAATATTTCAGATCTGGCGATATCCACGCGATTCCATGTCAGGGCTAAACTGAGTTGTTCGGAAGGCGTCAGGTGTTGAGCTCGAAATAGTGCCGTTAAAATGGTTTGATCGAGTTCTTGCGTGATCGGATCGGCACGTTCTGATATCCTGAACACGGTTATCTAAATAAAAGTGATGTATTTACCAATATTACCCTGGAATATTATACTTATAACACGTAATAATAACCAGAGTGAAGATATAACAAGGACTGTAACTTAATAATAATCATACAAAGAATACGTGGTCAGTCCGCGCTACACCGGTTTATTAATTCGGAACCACGACCTCCTTGATGACTGATAGTTTGCTTTATACGGCCTGTCGTATTATGAGTTGCACGTGTTCATTCTTTTCTTCGTCAAACGCGAAACTACTAGGTTTGTTTAAAGTTGTTAGTTAAAGTGTAGTGTAGAGTTGGCCGAAGATTGACCCCACCACTCAATATTGTCACGGGCCACTGACTTTTGTATTATTTAGTTTTAGACATCAGCCATCACTATTATTTTTACATATTAAGAAAGTAGTTCTCATGTTCTCAAATATTTTTTTACTGGAATCTGGTGTAACATTCACTTCAATGTAAATTTGAATGATTCGACAGACCCTATAATACAAACTGTCATCGACCTGTTTCGTATTCGAAACAATTTTTTCGCGAATTCGTGGATTTCCATTGTCAACCAATAGATTCTCGGCTGAAAATGAAAAATCCACAAAATGACAAAACCATTGTTCCAAATTAATAAACTGGATGGTTTTCATATGTCAATAACCAAAGCTCTTTTCGGTAAAAGCATTGCTATTTCTTCTGACATCCAGTCAACATCTAAACCGATTAATCTCGCAAGTGTTGACTCTAAGCTGGGTTAAGATTGGGACCGTGTATGTACAAAGAGCACAACCAAAGAAAAATAACACTGTGCTGGATATTCAGTCGCACGGGCGTGAAAGAGAATGAGGGTGGAGAAAAATGCGACCGGAAGAATATCGCTAAGTTTTTTTTTTATTGGAGCTAGCCTTTATTAACGAATGGATACACAATAAGTCAAAAGAGTGGTTGCAAAAATCACCAGGGTTTAAGGGAAGAACGCTGCATTTAAAATGATCTATTGATCGTGAGTAAAGATAGAAAGACTAGAACAATAGTAATACTATTGACTGCAGACTAAATAGTCATATGCACCAGGGCTGACAAAGGACTTTAGTGAAGTCTAATCTGAATTAGAGCCTTTACAACTTAGATATCACGAGAGGTTGTAGGGTCATGACTCGTGTAATGCTGCAGATTGTTGAAACAGTAATAACTAATAACAATTAAATATTTTATATTATACGTACCAGATTCTTTTTGCGTGTGCATTGGAGAAGTTCTGTATATAGGCACTCCGCTTGTTCGCATCCTACTTCGAAAGTTCTTTGAATTGTGCTAATAATGTAGTCTTTCATCGATTCTAGAACAGGCTGTTCTCCTGTTTCGGAATCTGAAGCATATCTGAATAAAAAATCGGTGAAAATAAACGATAAATTCAAATAAGATGTTATTTTACTTGATTATGGTTATGATATACTTATTCAACTCTAGATATATGTTTAGCATTGTCTTTTTCAGAGATTTTCTTTTTAATGCGAATTTGTTGGATTATGTGCTGTTTTGAAAGATTGGATAACAGAAGCTAATTCAGTAAGCGGCATAAACTTAATGTATTTTATTATTATAACTCGGATCATACGCAAAATGCATATTTTTGATGAAAAGGTAGAATATGAGTTTTGGAGAGTATTTAGGGTTTTTTCCTTAATTGCTAAAATAAGCTGACTAAATGCACATATTTTTGCCAATTGAATGTTTATGCAGTATCGTATATTGGTAGGTACATATATTCTTCAGAATCAAATTTATTCTTGAGGATTTTATAAATGGTTGTGCAGGATCTCTCACGAAGAATGGGTGATTGATTACAAATTTATCTTTTCTTTAGAAAAAAAATCTGCAAAAAAATCAATGGAATACAATGTTGCTTAGCCTAAAAATTGCAAAAGGGACTATACGGTAATGTTCCTTTACACATCTTAACTCTGTTATGTATTCTTCCATTTTTGAACCGCACTTAAAAAATAGTAATTTGATTACCCACATTTCAGAACAAAATTTTTATGTAGTGTTCTTTAAAAAAAATCATCTAGATGCAAATCTATCGGCGTTGTTGGTATGTACACGTCTAAAAATATTCTAGGTTTTATAAACGTATTTTTGACAACGTTAGAGAAATATAATATAATGTAGCGAATCTGAATGTATGTACGTTCTGTTTTTTTTTTGATCCACAAAATATCACATCTCTATGCGAAAAAAAGTCGAATGATATTGCGTTGGCTACTTATATCTGGGTTCGGCTTGTCTAGTGATCTTGTTCCCACAACGATTAGCAAGTTCGATTATGTGTGGTACTCTATTAAAAAGCACTCACTAGAGTCAACTATTATGAAATGGGTAATTTAAATTTTGATAGACCAATATTTGACAGAAATCATTAGATATTCAAATTACTATACTATAATACTTCAAATTAAAACATTGTAGGTAAAATGTTGATGGAATTGGGATTGATTGATTGATTTATTCACTGGATCTTTCTTTCAGATCTTTTTATTATAACTCCGCAGCCTAATGCTTTTCTGTACATAAACAGGTTGGTCCCTTTTACTAGTAGCGTTGTTTAGCAGCTTGTGTAGTAAATCTTTTTCGGTAGATCAAGTCATCGGGTTGATTGGTTTCAACAATGGTAGTCTCTGCCGTCTCCTTTTCCTCGTTGCGTAGTCTACATATGGGTTCATTTTTAAAGACGCTCATTCTACATACGCAGGCTCGTCACCACTTTAAGCTGTATTCGGTTGAGAGCCAGTAAGACATCCTCAGTCGCTGAGATGGTTGCCTCATCATACGTTTGCTGTGCGTCTGTCCTTCTACGCTGCGATCCACCGATCGTACCGCAGCTTTATTTATTTCTAGACTCGGTTCTTTCAGAGTCCTTTCTTGTAAGCTTGTTTGAAAGTTCGTTGCCTGCTATGCCCTGATGATCCGGCAATCACACCAAAGTAATTTTGTTGTGTCTGGCCAGAATTTTTACGGTTTCTAGGCAAGCCCAAGCTAGTTTCGAGGTTATCTGATAAGATGCTAGGATGGCTTGACTACCCGATAGGATATTAATCCGCTGACCCTTGGATTGTTTTTGCAACGACCTACGGGTGCATGTTTCTAGTGCTAGTATCTCCGTTTGTTGTACGATAATATCTTTATGATTTAGCGTTTCTCCATATACACCAGCTGCAGAACCTGATTCTTTTTGCCCATCTGCATACCAGTTTTGGTTTTGTATCCTTGGTGTCTGCTTCGCTTTTCACTCATCCAATTGACCTTGAGGAGTTTGTCAAAGGAAAGTTTGGGAGTTAGTATGTCACTTCTCATTTCAACGATAGAGTTCGCGGTTGTTACTCTGGCATGCCTAGTAGTATTCTAGGTTTCCAATTCCCGCCACCTATGAGTCTGTATGCCCCATTCTTGCTTCCCCTTGAATACAAATATTCAAGGGAAGTAGATTTAACATGGTTTCTACAGCAGCTGTTAGTGAGTTTTTGCAGCTCCAGTGATGCACAGGCCCAGGAACTGGGGTACTACTGATTGTGTGTCGTCAAATTTTCGGAACGGGTACAAACACGGCTGTCTCTTATGCTGGTTGAATAGGAAGTCATTGATTTCCAATTTTACTAGTACCACACTAGTAGTAGATCATCTTACCTCCCAAATTTAGAGGAAGACAAGAGAACAAAAGAAAATAGAATATCTAACTCAAAGTCTATATCATCATCAGTCACCTTTTAGGCGTCAAAGTATTACTTTTAGTTTAATGTGCGTTTACGATTTGCAGTTTTTGTGATTGCAACAAGTACCTGTATATCCTTATGTATAATAACATGTAATTTCTGGCATTAGTTGTACGAATATTCTTCTTTCCTCAATCGCTTCTGTTTGTTGGGTGGCATCTCGTAAGAGAAAATTATCAAGATATCAAGAATCTGTATGCTGGTACATTAATAAATTAATACGTCCACAACTTTGCTTTAATAAAATTTTCCAAAATCTATTTTACGAAATATGTAGAGTATTTCATTTGTCGTTTTATACTTATAAACGATGAATTTATTTTTGGTTGTCTGGGGAAATAAGAAGAAATCATGCACAGTATGAGAAAAATTCCAAGGAATTTTTACGATTTTAGCTGCTTGCTGGATATCCGGGGCAGTCGTAGCAAGATAAGTAACAGATTTTGTCAAAGTAATTTCCTCTCTAACATCCGTGACTATTGAACGTCGCAAATTACAGGTAATGCTATTTTGATGAGAAATGTATGCGTTCATTCGTTCTGGGTTCCAATTACGCACTTTAAGAAGGAAGTTATATGTTGCTTTCATTGGCGTAGCGCAAAATCTTTGGGGCCCTCCGCAGAATTTTGTCTGGGGCCGCTTACCTACTGCTGGCATATCTGTAAAATATTGCTAACAATCATATCTGAGGGCCCGTCAGATGGCTGGGCCCTCCGCCATTGAGAGGGTTGCGAGGGTGTATTTTACGCCACTGCTTGTTTTGGTGTATATAGAGTGTATAGCCTTTAACTAATCTTGTCTTTCATATGTATATCTTAAAAGCACAGGCTAATGAATTTGAAAGAGTTTAGGAAATAATCGAAGTTCTTGAAATTTTAAAAGAGAGCTTTAAAGAGTGATTGTGAAAAAAAAAACCGTTGGAGGTACTGCAATCGTTTACAATTAATTATCAATCGTTTTTATGCAATATTATTCCAAAAGATGCCGCTTTAAATGGCTGCCAAAGTAGTACACTACGACAGATTATACAATAGAAACAAAGAGGTCGCTGTAAGGAAAAAGGAAAAGTTATATTGTTTGTAAATTTAACCGATCGCGCTATCTATTGGTTCAGACATTTTTAAAGGGCCCTCTTAAAAAAAAAAAAAAAAAAAAAAACTACAATCAAGACATAAAAATTCGCAAAGCACAAGATTTCAAGAGAATAATATCGAAAACAGTGAACCTGTCTCCAAAATTAACGTATAGTTCTGTAGTAAATACCTATAAGCAATGTATATGCTCTGAAACAACTCAATCGATATTCTGACGAGCCTGCATGGACTAGAATGGATTTGGGTGAGATGGAGTGTGATTCATATTCAATGGGTCTATCAGGTGTATTCACTATGCCGGCAAGCGGGTTAAAATTAGGTTTGTCCCCAGCCTAATATTTTGAAAAGCTACGATTAGAACAAAAATGTCTACTACGATATGCAAAGTCAAATGTTCGAAATTACCTATTACACATTTTTGTTTGATTTTCTCTGCGGAATAATGGACAATTAAATCTAACTAATGTTACTCATCATTCTACATATTACAGAAGCGTAAGGGATGCACAATGTTCCCTATTGAAATCCAAAAGGTAGCAAATAATTTTGAAGTTGGTACATTAGGCATACCTATGTAAACCTATGTAAAGAGAATACATTTCATATACTGTTGCAAATATTAGATCAAACACATCTAATAAACAGCAGGACTCTATACAATTTTCACATGTGATAATACATAAGAAGCTAATTTTCCTAGATCGCGCTACACGGTTTAGCAGAGAATTTCCGGGAATACGAAATTTTCGTGCTGCCATTTGTACTTTAAATGAAGTTTACAGAAACTGCCAATCAAGGATTTACGTGGGGAAGTGTAATTTTCGCTGATGAGAAAGTCTTTCAGACGACTTACAATGGAAGTATTTGTTTATACATATCACTAAACATGAAGAACATTGAGCGCTACGTTAAAGTTACTTTCAACAGTAGTATTAGAACATATTCTTATGAAGTATTCAAAATAACATTGAAATAGTCGAATTAATTCGAATTTTATTTAAATTTAATTTAACTAGTAGCAAGAATGACTGCTACTTATGTTGTTTCTTCATTATTAATTTTAGTGTTTCTTTCAGTTTTGTATGTTTTGTGGGTGTTTTCATTTTTTTCTTTTGTTCGTTTAATATGGATTTTTTATTTATCGAGTATGGTGATATGCATATGGATTATGGTGCATGTAATGTAAATGGGGACAAGGCAATGCGAGAATATTACTGCCCAAAGCGGAGGTATCCTACAACGTATGTCTTTTGAAGGTTGAATCAACGGGTTCGTTCACATATTGAAATGCTGGAAGATGCACTGTACAAGCAGAAGAGCAGATTTTTCTTGTAATGAATATCCCAAGACACAAAACCGTTCATTCAATTTTAAAGGGAAACATTTTGCCCCTTGCATATCACGTTGCTAAAGTTCAACTTCTTTATGAAACCGAATATATGCTCCGATTGAATTTCTGCAACACGAATTTAAATAGAATTAGTACGTAATGAGAACGGCTTTCTGAAACATATTTTACCATTGGGCTCAGGAAAATCCGCACCAATTTCGTGAGTGTGATCAGCAAAGAAGGTTTTCTGTTAAGGTTTGGTTAGGTATAATAAACAGTACAGTTATTGTACCAATTTACCTTCCGAACCAGTTGCTGCTGAATAATTCAATGTTTTGGAGAAATTACAGATCTCATCTCATTGAGTGTGCGACCCTATATGTTGTACATGCACGATGAAGTCTTCGCTCACTATACTCTTAATGTTATAAAGTGGCTGGACGAACATTTTCCAAACAGATGGATTAGTCGTGGTGGTCTACTATCATGGCTGCGTCACCTGATTTTAATCCATTGAACTTTTTTGTTTGGGATTTTATCAAGATAAAAGCCTCTGCTACGACTACCTTCAATGCCTGAAGAATTTGAAGTGAGGGATCGAATAAGCGCATCAATATTTAGGCTAGAAATACTGGAGCGAGTGATTAAAGCTATGCTGTGAAAGCTGCAACTATGTATTGAAACCAGTCGTAGCTCACAATTTATACATTTAAGGCAACATAATAAACTATAATTTTAGTACGTGTAATTCTTTAATAATTACAATTCATGTATAGCATTGAAAAGCCTTCTTTTGCCGTTTATTGTACCCTCAATTTCGGTATATATGAATAGTATTAGTAACATACTAGTGTTGTAAAAGGTCATGATATTCGGAATAATATTCCATATTCCACCAGACATACTCGTATAAGTTGCACATATTCGGATGATTTCAATAATGGGAATCACCGAATCGGAATAATATTCCGATTCTATATTCCACCAGACATATTCGTATAAGTAGCACGTATTAGGATGATTTCAAATGGATTTCAATAAGCGCGGTGGTATACGGGATCGTATTTCGTGTTTATTTTATACGTAACTAAATCTTAAAGTTATCTACAACAAATGTTTTCTATTTTTCTTAATAGAAAATTCTGTACATAACTAGTATATTGAGCGAATGGTCCTGTGTGATTTAAATATGCACAATAACTATGAATAACAAACACCGCCCGTCAGTCCAGATAATAAATTGCGGATGATCGAATCAAAATTTGAAAGTTGAGAATTTGCAAAATCACATAATTTATACGAATACGTATATGGACACCTCCGCAAAAGTTTCGGTCGAAATCATCCGATTCAGAATCATCCGATTTTTTTTTCAAATGAATCGCAAAGTACAAGATTAGAATACTAAGATTTTCCATTAAGATATATACAAAGAACAACGCTATATATAATTCTTGCTCCAATTTGTACATACCGTGTATATACACATTTATTAGAAAAAAAAACTTAGATCATGTATATTACATGGATACCGCTATACCGTAAGAACTTATAACCGATACTCTTTCAAAGATGTGCAACGCGCCTTTTTCTCAATATCCCTTCCGTGAGTATATCATCTCCAATGTCGCTATCTTTCTCTATACCTCCCATTGTCGCGCAAGCGCAATATTTGCGATACGTAGCATTTTTATTTTCTCGGCCGTTTGTCATATCTGTTATGCATGTGTCATTGGACAGTTTTAACGTAAGTTTCAATTTAAATTCTATTTAATAAGATTAAATATGTGAGGAAGGGACTTTATGTTATCTTTCAGAAAATTTCAAATAATATTTTCATAAATCGTGCATTACGTAACAGCAGTTTGAATTTCGCGCTTGAACGTGTTTCATTTTCACGCAGTTTTAAGCCAATCATCAGCTAAATGATATAGACCAAGCGAGGTAGATAAGGAACTTCATAAGTCGGAACGAGAAAGAGCAACATAATTTGTCTGTGCTATGTTTGAAATATAGTTAGGAATCTAACGCGGTATGCATGTAATACATCTAAGAGAAAAAATTACCAAGTCACAGAACACGACGAGTAATAAAATACCAAAGTGATGGAGGTGCTGGCTTAGCTTCAATTTTATATAGAGTTTCGTCAAATATGAGTCTTGTTTTAGATTAATTAGTTTTTGGATGAGATATAAACACCAATATACCGTTTAAATACATTTACTAAAGTCACTTTATTATGAAAAATTACACATATATATTATGACGGAGCAACAGTCGTACAAAGAAATGCAGCTTATGCAAAAATCAGTAAAGTATTTGGGCCACATCGTTTCCTCAAAGGAAATTAGTACTGATCCAGAGAAAACTAAGGTGGTAGAAGAATGGCCAGTCTCAAACAATGTGCACAAAGTACGAAGTTTTCTTGAATTATGTACGTATGTACTATCGAAAATTTGTACCAAGATTTGCGAACACGAAGCCATTGCATTGATTGATTGAAAAAGACAAAAATTTCGAGTGGATGGAGGACTAACTAAAAAAGACGCTAGTGAGTGCTGCCGTGCTTTCATATCCGCTAGATGATGGAATCTTTATAGTCGATTCAGATGCCAGCAATACTGATGTTCGAGGCGTCTTATCGTAAATTCAAAATGGACCCTGCATGGACTACAATTACTGTAGGCGATTGAAAAGTGAAGATGTGATCGTTCAGAAAATAAATTTGATCGATGATGATCGGAATGAAGAGGCTTTCTGGCAAGTATACGAAATCGATACAGACTTAAGGCTGATTTTCCTGAAAAAAAGACGTGCCTTCTCGGATAACGCCATAACTTTTTGCTGTGAATAACGTTTTTTTTAGTAATATATTGGTGCATCGTGGGCGGAAAAAGTACTCTGAAGCCAAATTTGAGAAAATCAAGGGCGATCATTCTGAAATTTTGCATAACTTCATAACTTTTCACTCCGAACGATTTTCTTAGTAATATTTTGGCATACTGCCACAGAAAAGGTACTTTATCTGAAACTAAAATAGTTTTTCAATTGTAAAAAAGCCTGCTTGATTTAAAAAAATCAAAAGTAAACTAAAAGTAAGTTTCAGACCAAGCAGGGCTTATTTTCCAAATACGAAATTCCTACCTAAAATTTTTTTGCTCATTATACCTATTGTGAAGTCAATTTGGGGGCACCTATATAGTATAAATTACAGAAATTAAAACATATATTAATGTTCCTGTTTATATAATTGTAGATATTCTTAATCAAAAGATACCAATGTGCATACTACTTTGTTTCTATTCATTTTAAAATAAATAAAGTTTCTTATTTACAAACAAAGTACACATGGGTTCTGGAGGTATAAAGGCCTAAATTATATTTCTGTTTTCTCATGGTTATTAGAAGCATTTAATTACGCATTTTGTATTAGTTCGTTTCATAAATTTTGCGTAGCCGCAAGCAAGCGAAAATGAATGGCATCTCTTTTTTTCTATGGAAATGAACAACATCAACAGCCAAACACAATGGGTACTCACTTATGGACAAACGCAATTAAATCAGCGGCACGACCGGAGCCATCACATACAACTACAGGAACGGGAGGGTTGTCGGTGACATATTCTAATACTGCTCGGATTGTATTTGTACCTCCTTCGATTACCAAGCATACTACTGGTATACTACTGTGGGTATCTAAACGATAATCACACAGAACATTTAATAACGATACACACTTATATAAATAGGTTGATGTTACATACATGGTTGCAGCCTTTGATTTGATATGAATTTTTCTAATTTTCTCCTTAAAACTATTTCTGCACCATACGATCCGTGAGTTCCGTTATCCACTAGAAGGAAATAGGCCAGTCGATTGTTCAGCGCAGCAAATCTTGATCTGTAAAAAATCAGTGATTAGTCATGAATAACATCACTGTCTCATTTGAAAAATACACTACAGGAACAAAACTTGAAATAGCAGTTCTATTAAAAACTAGTTTCATAACAGACGTTATGAATGTTAGAAAGAAATGTGAAAAAGTTTTGATAAATGTGTGTCATGTCCTTTGTGTCATATTTGTAATTTTTGATTTAGTTCATAAAACATCATGTTTCATTTCAAAACGAGACTTGAATGTGTTTTACACACACTTGTTAATTTACTTTCAGTAAATTATCAAGCATTTTTTAAGTATGGTCTCACATTGACTAGCTACTTTTTTTTATAAATAAATAGATTGCTTAAATTATTGTTTAACACTGACAGTTCAAACATATATTCAATATAAGACTGTTCATGTTAAAATCTACAAAGCCCGTTTCCGTAATTTTTTGGATTAATTTCTTCCTATACCCGGAAACATAAACGTTTGTAACACTAAGAAAAAAGATGTATCAAGTCAACGCAAAATTGGGTTGCATATAAACAACAATAAATTGAGTTAATACGGTGTTACATAAGTGTGTACATAAAGTGTTAGTTCAACACTATGTTGTGTTAGACCAACACTTTATGTGTTGTTTATATTATTGTTGTTTATATGCAACCCAATTTTCCCTTGACTTAACACATCTTTTTTTCTGTGTAGAAGATAATCATTCGCTCAACCAGTTGTTAACTTAACAACCGATATTCCGGTAGTTACATATTTGTTAAGTTTTACCAAACGACGTTGCTATGCATGACTATATCAATAGATGGCGGAACATTTTACCCTTGGGCGGGAAATCTATTTGACATTTTGACAGAATTATTATTTTGGATTAAATTTGATCACCGTTTAACTAATTTTTGTAATGTTCTTCAACATTTCTTGGTAAAAAAACGTAATTTGCTCTTAATGCCGCTGGTTTTTGTGAAACTTGCTTAATGATATGATATGCACTCATTTTATGTAGGTGTAATAGAGTATATAGGAAGCACATCTCCACAATTAGTATTTGTATAGGCTGCCAGTAGCATAACCCCAGAGCAACCAATAACTTTTTTATAGGTGATAATGCTCCGTTTCTTTGTGTAGGATCTTTCTTGATTATTAGATTTGGGCTAATTTCGGCTAGTGTAGTTAAAAAAGCGTTTAGGGATAAACTTGATAATGATTGGCAGAGTAGATGGGATAATACCTTAAATGGGAGGTGGACTAGGAAATTTATCGGTAGTGTTACACGTTTTAGGGAAATGAGGGTTAATTTATCGTATCAGGCGGTAAAATTAATAACAGGTCACGGTAATTTTAAATCATTTTTATGTAGAATTGGGAGGGTTAATGATTCGCTTTGTGAGTGTGGTGGGGTAGATACAGCGGGGCATGTCTTTGAATGTCCACTCACTGATGAGTGGCGGTCGCGTACGGAGGTTAGGGCATTAGCTAGGGGGTTAAATTGGCCGCGACACGAAACAGATATTAGAGATAATGAGTCGATCGAATGGTGGTATTTTTTTAGTAATGTTGCTAAAGAACTAGATAAGCTACGGCATGATATTTAGATAGTTAGTAAGGTAGCACGCTTATAAATGAATATTTTATGCTCTTTAGTGGTCGGAATTGGTGTTAAACTATAATTTTTTAAAATTAAAATCTTTATTTAATTACTCTTGGTTAGAATAATTAGGATTAAGTTATTATTAAGTATTAGAATAGGTACTGCTGTTGTTTTGTTTGTTTTTTAGGTCATTATCTTTCCTGTTCAACTTCTGAATGCGTGGAAAAGAGAGCAGCTACGCGAGAACGACAAGGCTGTCGGAATTTGAGGAGACGTGGAGGCTGCTTCTTCGGCACTCCGAAGGATAATAATAATTTGTGGCTATCAGTAATAAGGTCTGGGACTTCTTCCCAGATCCTCCCAGAGTAAGGTTTTTGCCATGGTTTTCCCTTACTCCGTGGCCATTGATTTTATATAAGTATATTATACATAATCAGTGTCCTTGGCGAATGCTGGGAGATAACGAAAGTCGTTCCATGGGCGCATTTAATAATAACTGATAGCTGACTGATTTACAGTAGACTCGCGATTATGTGAACTAATCACATTTCATATATTTTATCATTTCTCAAAAGTAGTATTCATATGGTCGCGAGGCTACTGTATTATATTTTTGTTATTAAAAATCAAGGGAAATTATTTAGTTAGAGTAGGATCATTTCAATTGTTATGGAACCCATTTAGTACTTAGAATAGGTAGCCTCGTGTAGTACCTTTTCAGGTGGAGCATGGGGTTAGGATGATTTGTAATAACTTAGTTTTCATAAATAAAGTGTGTAGGATCTTTCAGTACACCACCTTGTATGCACGTATGTTGTCTATTATATCAAATACTTTTTCATCAGAGGACGGTGATTCATCATTCGTACGCCACATCAATGCAGAATACGTCAAAGTTTCAAGTTGCCTCTCTATCGGAACCAACATCTATCAATTTTAGTAAATTTACTGGTACCTAGTTTACAACAGCCGTGCAACAGCCACTAAGCAGTTGTTAACTAATTATTTGACATTTAACAAATGATTACGTTTACGTCACTTAACTTTTACTTACACTTTATTAGTGCTAACTAGTGATGATAACAAATCGCTTGGTTACATAAGCTTTATGTTACCGGGCATTAATCATCGTTACGGCCCCGAAGAAAAAAAAATAGTTACCGCAACTGATCAGAGTGAGATTCGAGCGCGCGGCCCCTCGCAGTAGTCGAAACCTCGTAAGGCATTCAGCTAATGCAGGAACTAGCTACCGATTGAGTTATTTACCGAATGTAATCAATATAAAAAAAAATTCTATGAAATTGTTCATGTTATAACTGTTATAACACACTCGGTATGAATGTTTGTAGGAATGTATTAAAAACGCTAATTTTAAAAAATAGCTAAACATACTCAACCACATTTAAAGTAAACCATTTTCTTCCAAGAATATAAAACAAATAATTGTCGTAATATCCTCTGCAAGTTCATACAAGCACATAAAGAAAATTAATTGATTTGAATATAAATAAGTATGTTAATTTTTATAACTATAGCGCTTTTAATATGTAGACTTATAAAAGCACTCAAAGAAATATGATTACTATAATTGTAATATTATAATTAGATATGATATAAAAGCACTAGGGCTTTTAATACTACCAAAGACGTTTGGGGTGGTTTAGGGGTTTAAATGATTCACACTAAGTCTAAACCCATGAATGTGACAACTTAAGGTTATTGTATTGTATAATTTATAAACGTTTATTTATAAACCATTCTCCAACTTGTCATAACAATATTTAAGTTATGTGTTAAAGGTTATCTTGTCAAATTTTTGACAAATATTTGAAAATGTGCTTTATTCGCGTCACCAGATGACATTTCAAAATTACTGTTTTTCATATCATGAACATTTTAAAATTATGCTACAATGTATTTAGGAATAGCGTAATCACTGCAAACATCTCATGCTGCGGACGTGTACCAGTGCTCAAGGGCAAAGAAGCAAATGGCGCCATTATGTGTATCAATAGATATAGCCATAATCATCCAAACAATCTCAAATTGCCCGAACTTCTCTATTTTCCACATATCTTCAGATGGTTAAATGCAAAATATCGCTTAAAATATCTACAAAAGATGTGGGATCCAGATTTTACTGAAGGAGCTTTTATTTATGGAACTACACATGCTATTTGTAGAATTACGGATATAATCAGTCGAAATAAACCAGAGGAATTGAAGAATCTCATGGAAGTTAGAGTAGAAAGGAAATTAGTACACGAAATGCGTGTTATATTATCGGAACAGCAAAGAAAAGCAATCAGACTGACGCCTGACGATATAAAATTATTAGTACCATTAAAAGTGATATTTGATACTAAAGATAATCAGAAACAATGTAATATTTTGTTAAAAATTTTGGCTATGAAATGGTGCCAAATTGGATCTTCCTTTAAATTAGTTCTTATAGTTTTGGAAACGGAGTTTAAAAGGGATTATAGTAGAGGTCATAACTCTGAATGGATTATAAGTTTATTCAATATATTGCAATGTTCTTTTCTGAACGATGCAAGAGGCGGAAGAGGTCGATCACTCAAGTAACATTTTTAATAAAAGCGTAAGCTTCATGAAGTTACAAATAAAAATCGAAAAGGCTACTATTTTCAGGTGATAAAATATCCTTGTACTACTATGGTAAATTAAATCTGCTAACATAAAAATAAATAATTGTATATACTAGTTACTTGACTTTTTGTTGTTCCTCATGTTCTTTTGCTCAAGGAAATATGTTATATGGGAAATATTTTTTATTTGGAGAATGTTTAAGTGAATATATGAAAGGTAGTTTGTAAATAGAATGCGAACACTGGGAGAAAAAAAAATGGTTCAGTTAACCGTTTTTTCAGTTAACACTGTTTTCACTTTAAATATAAGCATTGCGCTCTAAACTTTAAATAAACACTGCAAAAAGTATTAATATTTTATTATTGACTCAACACTTAAAAATGTTTAACGCAATTTTATACCGTTCACTGTTTAAATAGTATTTACTTCTGTAAGGCTCTTGTGGCTGATATAACTATTAAAAAGTATTAATTAGACATGTTAAAATAATACACTCAAACAAGAAAATTGTTGGATTAACCAAAATTTAGGTCTATCCTATCAAAAGTAAATTACATTAATATAACCATTTGTCAGTGTTATCTTAACAATTTGGGTGCATTTATTTCAATCGTTTTAAATTATGTATTGAAGTATTTTCTTACTAATGTAGCAATAGGATTCCCCGTTGCAATGCTATTCAAACCTTATTTTGTACATTTACTTTAATGTAGTAAATGTGTATCTCTATGTCATAATCAGAGCAAAGAGCTCTTCCTTCCGAGCGAACACACGCATATATGGGTATCGATAAAAAGTTGTCCAATTATCCGCATAAATACTATAGTGGAATTCAGCTGATAAGTTACTTAAGATCGTCGACCAAAATATAATGGAAATTCTAACCATAAGCGGACGTATTTCTTACAAAAAATGGGGAATACCATTTTTATTTTCTTTCTTAGTTTACCTACAAATGGCTTGGTTTTTTTTTTACTTAAAACACTATTACGATGTATGTTTTCAGGAATAACTCCCTTATTATATTTATCATTTCATTTTCATAATTTTTGATTTGAAATACTATAGTTATTAATTTGCGATGCTATGCTAGAATAATAAATTAAAACTTACATTAAAAAAACAGTCGTCCTTTTTTTTGTATATATACATAAGGAGCTAAAAATGGCCAAATGACACCGGTTGTGGGGTATTTGTTTCCTAGAAAGCATACATCAAATATTTTTCTCTTCCTAAAAATGCAAACGTTTTCTCAACTATAGCGATGGCTATAAGGAAAACTTATGAGTATAGAGTAATTGGAGAGTACCCAATCCTGGTGTTTAGTGACTCTAAGGTGTGGTTGACCTTACAGAACTTTAACTACAAGTCTTTTCCTCTCATTAGTGAAGCGTTCTTGAACTTTCCTCTAGCTGAACACGGTAAGTCAGTTAAATTCATGTCGGTTAAGGGGCACCCCCAGATTTTTGCCAACGAAATAGTGGGCTGCCTAGCTAATACTGCATGTCAAGAAGATAGTATAAGTAATACAAATATTCTCTATTCCGATATCTTAACGTCAAAACAACCCTGCCAAAATTAATAGACACGTTACACTCGGAGCTGCTGAAATAAGCCTACCAAATACTACGTGGTATTCTCGTCTATCAAAAATCATTGCTAGTACAATAAAATTATTATCAAAAAGAAAGTCCTATCGCAAATACTTTAATTTACGTCACATTAAGAATGTGTGTAACACTTGGTTGATATTAGCATACATATGTTTTATCTTACCAAGGATCTTCAGGGCGACTGATCAACCTAATGTACTATAAAGAGAAATTCGAATATATACTTAATAAATGAAAGAATAATTGGATGAGAATTTAAGATGGAAATCTCATCAATCTCACCTTAAATTCTCATTCAATTATTTTTCCACTTAGATTTACATTTGATCATGGAAGATTTTTGCGCATTCTTTCAAAACAAAAAAATGCGGTAGTGATCTGTGTAACAATTGTCAAAAAGAACTGGGCGACTTGAACCACCTATTCCTGGTTGTTGTAAACACGTTATGAAGACTGATGACCTGATGCCAAGTGTATACAGTGTGAATGTTCAACTGCCGAAAAATGTTGACTATCTTATATCATTGGAAAGCACTGATTCCTGCTTTGCCAACATATGTGCGACATAGGTATTCAGATTTAGGGTTTATTCTTTGTTTTATTTTCTCTTATGTGTTAGTCCTCCTTTTCTCCCGTGGCTTACCCGTGTTTGTCTGTTTTGTTTCTTAATTCCGTCATCCAATCGGCCCTGGGTGTTAAAAATGTCTATCTTGATGTCCATTCTGATGGTTAAGGATTATTAAATCCATGTACTATGATAAGGTAAACTTGGACGAAATATCAGTAATCCATACGTGTGCCATTGTACGTGGCTATAATAGTAAAAGCCGATAGAGAAGATTCAAACGTCGGTCGCATAGAGAGATGTGCAGAAAGTGGTAGCAATTATGTTTAGTAAATAATATACTGCAAACAGTGGTATTGTTATGTTTTCCTAATCACACTCCATTTATCCTCAGATTAGGAATTATTTCTTTTGTGGTTTTCGAGTTGTAACTGTTTCTGTTAAACAAACTAAAATTCAGCTACCCTAAAGAAAGTATTTCTACGTCCAAACGCCTCCAAATTTAACAATTAAAATTTGTTGTGTGGATTATTATAACGTCTTCACCTAATCATTATGATTAGGTGAAGACGTCAGTAAATTGTCAGATTCTGTACATCTAGTTTTTATCACTAATAATGAAAATTTTAAAATCGTTGATAAAGTTAATGCACCTAATAGAATTGTAAAAGTACAAAAAGTCACCGAGGAACGTTCCTTTACATAAAAATGAGTTACTCTGAAGATGAATCATATCTACCAGATATGATTTTCGCACTGGACGAAGCAGAAAGGAATTCCTTTCTGGCAAGTATAATTTACAGAGGAAGATATCCAGACAGGAGACACCCAGGGAAGAGAGTTTTTGAAAAAGTAATGGCGAGATTTATTGGAAATATCCTTCACACGATATGCAAAAGAGCAAGAAGAGGAACAATGACGAAAATGAGGTAAACATTCTGTTGGCACTGACCGAAGGTCCAAATACAAGGGACTTTTTGCAACAATGGATCTGTACCCTGAAGTGTTAAAGAAATTGCATAGGTTGAAGTACCAATAACCTTAGAGGACATGACATTAGTTATAATGTGTGTATGTTTGGGGGGTAATAGTACCCTGCGACCTAAAAAACCTATTGTGTCCCCTATCAGGCGCGTATACAACGGGGAAAGGGAGTAATGGGGCAATTATTCCTCCTCCCCATGAACCAGCGGAACATAGTTGTACATTAAAATGTTACATCTAAAGAAAACAGTGATCCTTCTTTTTTCCTTTTTTTTGTGTAATTACCCCTCCCATGATGATACTACAATTTTAATTAATATCTAAAAAAAAAAACAGCCAATCTTATTTTTTAGTTAAAATAAAAATGTCATCTTCACTACCCTCCCTATAAACTCAAGCTGTAAAGTCGCCTGTCCCCTATTCTTGCCTTTTTACAGCTAACCTTCTCTTAGAAAGTACAAGGTATGAGAAGGTTCCACGAATGGTGTTCCAGCACTGTTTTTTTTACAAGATATCCCTTATTTCGTTTTCATCCATTCCTGTGTGACCGAGAACCCACAGGAAGGTTACTTCATTCCTTTTCATTGTATCCTTAATTGATATTTTAATTAGAAAATTGAATAGAAGCTCTAATTAGCTGTTCTAATCAATTATTTTTATTATGTGTATCATCAGGCAAATTCATTTACAAAATGCATTATCATTAATGTAACTAATTGTAAGTAGATATGTTTAAACTTACAACTGTCAGGTCTGAATAAAACAAATCA
The DNA here is from genome assembly GCA_004143645.1 of Protaetia brevitarsis. Classification (NCBI taxonomy): domain Eukaryota; kingdom Metazoa; phylum Arthropoda; class Insecta; order Coleoptera; family Scarabaeidae; genus Protaetia; species Protaetia brevitarsis. Next base: position 28,952 of record RXPK01005004.1, on the reverse strand, counting down.
ATGACCTACCTTAATGGTTAAAATTTAAGGTACGTGACATATTAAAATGGTACTGTAAGTTTTAATGAATTTGAATCTAATTTTAATTTTAAATTTGAGGGAAATATGTAAAGTGAAAATCAAAAGCTTTATGTTTAATGTATCGTATATCACGGTTTAAGAGATACTAAAACAAACAACCATATAGGTGAATATATGAAAACCTCTGAAGCTGGGACAAGAAATAACATCGTAAAAACAAAAATAAATACCTGCGCATGCATTACAAAATTTAAACGTCCAATTTGGATAAATTTCGAATTTTGTATGTATTTGTTAAAATTTTAAATTTGTGTGTGGGTATTTATTTTTGCTTTTACGATGTTATTTTTTGCCTCCAGCTTCAGAGATTTTCATATATTCACGTATATCCTTGTTTGTTTTAGTATCTTTTAAACAGCGATGTACGATATATTAAACAAACGAATTTAAAATTAGAATTAAATTCAAATTCATTAGATTTGACAATGGCATTTTAATATGTCACTCACCTTAAATTTTAACCATTGACGTCATTTACTTGTTTTATTCAGACTTGAGTTGCAAGTTTGGATCTATCTACGTATACATTATCAATAATATAAATTGATAATGTATTTTGCAAATAAATTTGTTTTTTTTTTCTCAGACGCCTGATGATGGCATTGATCGAAACGTATCGTATCTACACCTAATAAAAATACTTGATTAGAACAGCTGATTGGAGCTTTTATTCAATTTTCCAATTTTATTCCTTTTGCCTAACTCGTTTAATTTCTCTAGACCGGATCATCTTGGAGCTGATTTCGCAGGAGGTCAGCGCTTTGATGGCTGCTTGACTATCAGACACAATGATACTCTCCTGCTTTCGGCAATTCCCATAAATATTGAATTGGACGCCTCTTTTAGTGGCGTGTATTTCCGCCTGGAAGATGCTCGGGTCCAAACTTTCGAAATACTTGGTTCTAGATCAATATATTTTTATTCCAATGCCCTCGCCGTTTTGGTGTCATCCGTATACCATTTGATGGCATTTCTGTTTAATTTCGAGATAGTGTTTTGAGCCTACTCGTAGCAACAAGAGTTGCTACGCTTCGCAGCAAATTCTTTCACAAGCTGATTTTTTTTTGATAAATTTGGTCAGCAGGTTTGCTCGCTCTCAGGAGATTGAGGCCTATGCCTAATCATTCTTTTCTTGATCATTCTGAGTGTGGTTCTTTTTGCCATGCCTCCACCACAATGTGAAGAGGGTCCAGTATATGCTACCTCAATAGCTGCTCATGGGCAGATTCTCATAGCTCCAGTTATTCATATGTATATTAAATTTTTACGCTTTAGAGATTAGAGAGGTTAATTCTCGCAAAGGCCAGGTTAGTATTCCTTTGCGGCATAAGTGATGATCGGTCGCACTATCGCTGTATATATCCAAAGCAGTATTTTTGGGTTGCATCCCCAGTTTTTTTTCCGCAAAGTTTTTGCACACCGTTAGGACTTTTTTGGCCTTGTTGGTTAATACAAGTTCGTGTTCCTTTCAGAGAAATTTAGACCCAGGTATTTAACCTCCGTTCTCTATTCTATGCTTTACCCATCCATTTTTAGGATTCTACGATTGGGTTTTATTTTCTTAGTGAATGCTATTAGGGTAGTCTTCGTGGGGTTAACATTAAGTACCACCAATTGACACCATCATCAACATTCTCTTGGAAAAGTATATTAGATCAGTCACCTCGCGTAAGAGTTCATCTACTATAAGATCCCACATAGGTGGGAATGTAACTCCCGCTTGGGGACATCTTCTGGTTGTATTAACCGTGAGGATCTTAAACCTTACGTCCGTTTTCACCGGTCTAGTAGAAGGCACCTGCGACATTTATCTGGAGGTCACGCCATTTATCCTTCTGCCGATTAATGCTTCTTTTGACAGACTCGGGTGGAGTGTTGTCAAAAAACACCCTCTAGGAAGGCGCACACTTAGTTATAATAGACAGGTTGTTTTATTTAACAAAATCAAGTCAATTTGGTTATGTAAATATTTTCCTGATCTGCATCCTGTATATCCGGTGATAAACATACCTTCATCCAATTCTAACGAATTCACGTAAAATAAAATGTTCCTAAATTTTTAAGCGTTTTGATGCAGTAAAGCTTTTTCTTGCATATGTGATTTTTCAATTTTTTAATATTTTTTTTCTTCTGAAACTCGAAAAAATAAACATGGTATTGACTGAGTAATAATTAGTGAATTACTAACAAAAAATATTAAATAAATGGGTTATTTAAAAAAATAAAATACGGTGTGTTTTGTATGAAAAATGAATTTAAAACCAAGAGCTTTAACCTACTTCATGAAATTTTATAATGAAAATTTCTAAAGCTTTTATAATACTAAATGCTGACACTAATAGACGTAGAATTTTCCGCTATGTTCAATGCAATAAATAAAACCTTGTATTTGAATAAAAACATTTTGTTAATTTAGAGTCAAACATATTTGAGATTAGTTTTTAAACAACAGTTAATATCTATGCTCTTGTGTTTTGGTTTCAGTTAGTATATATTGATATATCTTAAGTAAACGGTAGGTTGCCTGCGCCACAACTGTAGAAGAACTGGTTAAACTTGGTTTTTATACATACAATTGTCCTTACAATTATAATTCGCACTTTAGGACGTTGAAATGTAGTTTATCATCCATTATTTATATTAGTGTGTGATAAATTGCACTTTAACAGGATATTTTTGGTTTGGTATACTATAAATGCAAAACTTCAACCAAATTGCAAATAAAGTAGCAAGTCGATAAGCTAGCGGGAGCATTTGCTAGAGAAATAATTATTAATGTAATGTAAATACTATAAGTACAACAGAAAAACCGTAACACTATTGGTTGAAGAAATGCTTTAATATAAACAATTTGTTAGATTAAGAATATTCGTTTATGTGTATTTAAACAATTTTGTCAACAACACTCTTTTATAAAAGTTAACACTAATTGCACGATAAAAGTCCTTATATTCCTAATGGATCGACACAAATTAAAAGTAGCTAAACGTGTTTATTTTGAGTCGTTTAAATTATGGCAAATATGCAAAGTAATTTGGAACGAAGTAAAAAAAAAATGTGCGTCTACGTAATGAATAATTTACCTTGGCGATGATATAGAATGATATGGAACGTCCTTATTGATCCCTATTAGCTCCTGATTGTTCTCGACAATACCCCAGGGCGCGATTCCCAGCGACACAACTCGTCCGCTGCGTTGAGTCCTTTCAGACAACAATGCATCGCCTACCTGTCGCGTAACACCTGTAATAAAATGTTAATATTTGTAGCTTCCGTTAAATTATGTGCGTTACACAGGCTGTTCCACTGTCAAGTGAGCAAACTTCAGGTAGAGATACCGGACATAATTTTGAATAAAATATATCAATGAACCTTGGCCCGGAACTGACTCGTTTTGAATATTCAGGTAGTATCTTTGATAATAGGAGATACAGAGTCGGTTAAATAAGTAAAAAGTTGCATATTTTAGAGACTAACAAAATGCATTAAAAAGTTCCGAACCGTTCCAAAGGTAGATGAATAACTGAAAAAACGGATATTTTACCTATAATGGTTTTTGAGTCTGTGTGGGTAAATTATAGGGTAAATGAAAGCAAATGGTTCAATTTCTCACAAATTCTTTAATGACGACAACCGGTTTCAGCCACTGAGGGACATCTGCAGGTCAGAATTATAAGACAGTTTAAAAATCAATCACGTATTAATAAAATAGTCAAATTTACAATTCACTTTTTACTTTTTTATTACGTGACTTGTTCTTAAACTGTTTTATAATTCTGACCTGAAGATGTCCCCTAGTGGATAAAACCTATTGTCGTCATTAAAGAATTTGCCAGAAATTGGATCATTCACTTTCATTTGTCGTCATTAAAGAATTTGCCAGAAATTGGATCATTCACTTTCATTTACCTTGCTATTTTAGTGTTTTTGACATAAGAAATTGGGTTTTGAAAATACGCAAAAAAGGCATTGAGATTTTTTATTATAACTTGGCTACTTGACTATGAGTTTCTGTAATCAGATTAACAATGTAATATTCGGCTCTGAGGAGCCATGATCAACCTTACTTTTTTAAATATGGTCTTGTATATTTTTTTACATATTTTTTATATTTTTCTATACTAAATGAGGCCGCAACAACATTTTTATTTTATTTTTTGTTTCAGGCTACTTACACAACAATTGGTAATACGGCCCTGGATAGGAGGAATGCTTCACGGCTCTTTTAAACACGTCATTTATTGATTTTTAGTGTATTATTTCCTCTAAAGTGTTTTTTTCCCTTTTTTGGTCGAAATGGGCCTATCATATGGCCACCAAAATCCCCAGATCTAACGCCATTATGTGTGGAAATTTATGAAACGCAATGTATACGTTAGAAAAAAGTCAACATTCGTGAACAGCTGATTGCGCAAATTAGTACAAGTGGAAGAATCAATGAATGAGAATTTAAGATGGAAATCTCATTATTAACGTGAAGATATTACACGTTTTTAACGTCACCTAATTATTGGTTAGCGTTAGTTAATTAACGCAAGTATAGTGGCTTAAAGTCGTCCTACAATTATTGTTATCCTTTATAGATACATATTGTAGTTTCAGATCGACAATTTAGCAAATATCTTCGTGAGATTTTCATCTTAAATTCTCATTAATTTATTCTTCTACCTATTAAGTATATATACGACTTTCTTCGTATAATACATTAGGTTTGACCAGTAGCACTGATGATCCTTGGTAAGGTGAAACATACAGTGTGTTTCACTTTTCATGGGGACACCTAAATAACTTTTTTATTTTGAAAGCAATCAATATAAAATTTTTATCAGTTATGTAGGCCACGACAATGCATCTTTTCATATGAATAGAGTTTTTATAAAGTCAAAATCTAGCCAACTACGATTAAAATAAAAAGTAGCGTTTCAAGTCGGGTCATAGTAGCGATTAAGATAGAGCTAAAAGTATTAAGAAAAGTTATTACAAATCACTCAAGAACTCAAATACCAAATTTCTCTGAAAAAATTTTAATTTTACATTTTTCTCCATTTTATGCCATCAGCAGATGATAATTTGTTATTGCAATAATAAGAGTGCCATGAAACAAGAAACGATTCGCAAATTTATTCAGTATTAAAGAACAAAATATAGCACAATTTAACGAAACAATATTTTAATAGGATCTTTTCAACTAGATCACCTTGAAGACGGATACATTTTTCAATCGTCTTTTGTGATTCAGTACAACTCGTCGTAGTATTTCTGGGAAATTTCTCGGCAGGCTTGTCGGATTCTCTGACACAGTTCCTGTATGTTTTGAGGTTTTGATGCATACACAACATTTTAATAGTTCCCCAAAGGAAAAATCAAGTGGTGTAATGTCAGGCGATCTAGGAGCCCACTCTATTAACGGGCTATTACGACCTATCCATCTTAACGGAAAGTTCTCGTCTAACCATGCTCGCACTATTCTTGCGTTATGAACCGGGGATCCATCTAGCTGGAAGTACAAATCTCGCCTCTCATCCAGTGGTAAATCATCAAGCACATCCATTAATTCAGTATTTAAAAAATGTAAAAACCTTTCTGCATTTAGCGTGTCAAAAAAGAAAACGGGCCAATGATTCGTGCATTTAAAATTCCGCACCACACATTAATTTTCTGTGAATATTGTCTTTACAGTTGATGACCCAGTTTGGGTTTCTGTTGCCCAGTATCTACAGTTCTGGGACGAAACTACACCGTTAGTAGTAAATGTAGCTTCATCACTAAACATAATTTTTTTCAAAATTTCTCTGTCATTTAGATAATTACCTTGAGCCCATAGACAATACTCCATTCTTCTATGGAGATCTCCATCTTCAAGAGTGTGTAAATATTTTGGCTTATACGGTTTCAATTTGTGACGACGGAGACATCTCCAAATTTTAGAGTGAGATATTTAAATTTCTAGCCATATCTCGTAAACTCGTGTGAGGATTATTACGATACGCTGCTAATATTACTGCATCTAAATGGTGTTCTCGATTGTTCATCCTCGTGGGCGTGGTTTTAGTAACATTTCCAGTAGTGTTGAAAATATTATTCAAGTATGAACAGTTCGATGACGGATGGGTGGACGTTCAGGTGCCTCGCGTTAAACTCTCTAGCCGCCTCTCGGGTTAGAACGTACATTGTCACAACAATTCGAATAATTTCTACTTTTCAGTAATACTTAATTGTCTATCGGCCATTGCTTAGCAAAGTTCGATAGTTGCAACTGAAGTAAACTGTTTTAGTGAATTGACGTTTGATGTTGACGTTTGAACTGATGAATCGTTTTCTTGTTTCATGGCACTCTTATTATTGCAATAACAAATTATCATCTGCTGATGGCATAAAAATGGAGAAAAATGTAAAATTACAATTTTTTCAGAGAAATTTGGTATTTGGAGTTCTTGAGTGATTTGTAATAACTTTTCTTAATACTTTTTAGCTCTATCTTAATCGCTACTATGACCCGACTTGAAACGCTACTTTTTATTTTAATCGTAGTTGGCTAGATTTTGACTTTATAAAAACTCTATTCATATGAAAAGATGCATTGTCGTGGCCTACATAACTGATAAAAATTTTATATTGATTGCTTTCAAAATAAAAAAGTTATTTAGGTGTCCCCATGAAAAGTGAAACACACTGTATATATGCTAATATCAACCTAGTGTTACACACGTTTTTAATGTGACCTAAATTAGTGTAAGCTGCCGCAAAATTACGATATAATTTAAAAACATTCAATATGCCCGCTGCTATAAACAAGGCGTCTTCAGCTATGTTTATTTCAAATGTGGACACATTGAAATTTTTTTGTAAATTTTCATTTTGTCCAATTTTAATCATTGTCCAGTAATAAAACAGTGGTTTCTAGTTCATTAAAAAATATCGGAAGCATTCTGTTGTTTTATTTATAATAAAGAAATGTTAGGTTGTTTCTTTAAAATTGCGTAGGCATTTAAGCATTGTTTGATTTTGGGACATTTGTATAAATGTTGAAAATTCGGCTAAATGTGGGAAAAAATGCACAAAAACAGTAAACATCCTGATCCAATTTTTGTGTAAGTAGCGTAAAAAGATAAAATAAATAAAAAAAAATGTTATTGTCACCGTATTTAGTGTGGAAAAATTTAGCAGAAACGTAAAAAAGATATACAGGACCATATTTATAAAAGCGAGTTGATCATGGTTTTGCAGAGCGGTCACGTTCTATTGTAAATCTGATTACAGAAACTTATAGCCCAGTTGTTTTAAAACAAAAAAATGGTCATTATATTTTTTTCCATATTTTTAAAACTTAAGGTACTGTCAAAAAGCAGTTTGCCTTTTTTTAACGCCTTTTTTTAGAGAATGTTTTTTTTTCATTTAAGCGATTCTATACTTCCTATACTTTAAGATTTAATAGAGAGCAAGAGCGTCTTTATTAAGCCACCTGTATATGCGAAACGAGTTATTTGCTGATCAAAGTTTATTAAAATATTTTGTTCAAAATTATGCCAGGTACCTCTATCTTTAATTTGGCCACTTTACTGCGGTATAGCCTGTACCTATATGTTTTTAACAGTTTCCCTTTTTGCTTTAGTCGTGAATGAAAGAATTTATCGTCAGAATGATGCCATTGTAAGTAACGAAATCTAATGAGATACTACAATGCATTATTGTTGATTTGACAGATGATAGTTGGTTTACCTATCAGGATAGGCGATTAACAGGTGCAATTACCCATCACAAATTAAATAGCATAAAAACAGAATGTATCAAAATGTTAAACATAAGATTAGAAAATAATTCACAAACATGACGTCTTTAGGTATTAATTACTAAAGTTTAACCAGCAAAAAAAATTTAAGGTGGCCAAGGATGAAAAACTAATTTGCAGACTTTGAAGCAAAACTGTACTATTTGCTTTTGGGAGTAATGTGTATTTGAATAAATGTTTTTACAATGTACGTTGAAAGTATTTCTAAACCTCCATCAAGATTTGCAATGATATTACGGTCGACAGATGAGTGGGAGTTCATTGCGAAAAGCTCTTAACTTTGATTTATAATTTATTTACTTCTCTAATGAAGGAAACACCGCTATTTCTAAAAGCATATTACCCCTAAACGGACGAAAATATTTCTGTGAGGGACGACAGACGAGGAGAAATTCTAACTTTATTTTGTACTTACTAGCATCTATGTCATAAAAAATTCAGAATGCAATTGGTCATGTCCACATGTGATATCCTTATTTTCATTTTGTTTATAATGCATAATAAATTATGCAAATCTTCATGGTGTTAACAAATCTTATCTTCCTGTTAAACTGTCTATTATTATGGTCTTACTAACAATCAGAAATGATTGATAAATTGTGACTTGGAAGCATTACTTTGAGAACATTATTAAGTATAGAAAATATAAAAATCCGTTAAGGGATAACTTTTATTAGAAACAGCAAATAACAGATGTGAAAGGTGATATTCCGTATAGATGACAATTCCGCCGATTGGATTCTGCCACTTTAAAGATGCATAACGAACCATTATTTAGGTACAGAGCGTTAATATAGTTCCTTGGGCAGGGTATCTCACACGGGCACGTGGAAAAATTGCCTGCTCGTGGCAGACAAGAGCAAATGCATTAAGTGGTTACAGCAACGATTTTTTTCATTGTATTTCTTTATTGCAGAAATAAACGTTCGGACATGAATGTTGACGATTTACTCCTTCAGGGATGCACAATTTTATGAGAAATAATCTTCCTTACCTGTATTTGTTCCTCCTGTAAAAATCCAGGCACCAGTTGTTTTAGCGGCTTTGAGCAATCCTTTACGTAATACTTTCTTGAGCTTGTGCTGCAGTTCGAAATTAGTTCGTCCACCTTGCACAGATATCAACAGCTTTGGAAGCTCTAAGTTCCAGTCTCTTGTAAATAGTTGAATTAAGAATTCCGGTCTCGTATCATAGGAAACTCGTATATACTGAAAAGAAAAAAAATGTGTCATTTCAATTTATTTGAAATAATTGTGTTTTATATAATATACTAGTATTAATAAGTTATCAGTTTAAGTTTAATTTCCTCCATTCGGAATTTTATTATTACAATTTCCGCAAAACCAAGATACATTATAGAATTTGTAAAAGAAACGGAAAAGAAAATATCCAAGTAATAAGTTATTTACCTAACTTATTTGCAAATACTTGCAATTGCGAACCATCAAGTACTAACATTAAGTGCTATATGCACAATATGTCCACAACAGCTTGAGATAAATAGGAAACATCTAATGAGATATATTTATTGATTTTACGTTAAATTTTCTGTAAGATGAGTGAAGCTCTTTTTAAAATATAAAAGTTTATAATTGAAGTTCCTTTAAAACCTGCGGAAGTAGGGTAATGATTACAATGGTAGGCAGGTAAACACTAATTGGCACACGATCACGTTTTCATTTCTAATCTGTCACAACTGGTATTGTAGGATTTCATTCAAACTAAAGCTGGCTTTCAAATAAATGTAAGGGAAAAATACTTATGCAATGGGAAAATGGGTCCTTCGTTAATTCTGTCGGAAGAGAAAGAATCAAGTTTTGGCAAAATGGATTTTCCATTTGGCTAGCAGAGGATTTTCAGTCACCAGTTCTCGATTATTAAACAGTGTCCAGACGTTAATCAAAGCCCTAAACAAACCCAATCCATTCATCAATAATAGGCCCGGTCGACATTGGTTTCGACCGGCATTAATCTTTTTCAAGTACGGGATATTTTAAAATAGTACTCTTAACAATAAACACTGTTGAAAATTTTAACACTTTTTTGACTAATTTAATAGTCAGGAGAGGTCCACACTGTTTCGTGTTATTTTGTCGAGAACTATAGAAGTTTAAATTTGACGAACAAGATAGTCAAGTATTGCCTATTGCTAAGGGGTTATTTTGTCCAACTATACACGTGAATTATGATATACTTCTAGTCACATTTTATTTGATTTGGACTAGACAAATTTACTAGCTGTTTAACTAAATGAATGCGATCTATTGGGTGATTTAACACCGTTTTCTAAACACAACGTCTTTTTAATATGCAACTCCTATTTCTTAGTGCTATAATATTCTCTCTTTTAAGACGTTTCTTCAATTATAAATATACAGAACCACTCATTCAAAAGTTTTGGTTTCAACTAAACGTACTAATTTTAAAATGTTTTTTTTTGAGAAACCATTATAAAATTAAGTGAATGTTTATGCTATTTGATTCAAATCTGAACAAATTACGTATAGTTTGTTCCCAATACATCTTTAAGATGTAGAATTTTTTTATGCCCACTGGAATTAATTTTTTAATAACACAAGGTTACCACTTTGCAGGTCAGTCACATTTGGTGGTTTTTTTGGATATGTTAATACGCAGAAACAAACTCGAAAACAGATACACGTGCCAATGCAGGTGGTGCGTATAATGCAATACCTGTATTAGATTGGATGGGGTTTCTTATATTTCTATCCGAGGGAAAAATTACTGATTGGTTGATCTTCTGAATGTCTAGAGAAAATAGTAAATCCTCATATCTGAACAAAGAATTCACACCAAATTCTAGTAATTTCTGTTCTTACTAAACACATGTAGTCAATTTCTTGTCTGGCAAAGTTTGTAAAAATCAACACTAAAATATTTGACTAGCGCAAAAATTAACGCCAACAACCGTAATTATTTTCCAACAGTTGAAAAACCGATGCGATCTTTTCTACTTAGACACTGGATAAATATATTAAATATATAATTAATTAAGAATGGAATAAATAACATCTGTTTTGCATTTGAATACAAACATTATTTTAAAAAATATATGGAAGTATTAAGACCTGTCAAATTCCATTACAAAAGAGTCAAAACTTTTAATTCAATTTACGAACTTAGCATCCGTAGAAAATAAATGTATGGACAGTTACGATCATTAATTATCTCATTAATAATAATAATTTGATGAGAATACGGTATTTGCAGTTTTTAAGGAATGTACTAATCTCAGAGTTGGAAGTACTCTACTCCAATAACGAAGACACCGATTTGCCTAACCCGAGAATATGGATACAGCAAAGTGGGTTCCTCCTTATTATTGCAATAGATGTACGTCGATACCTTGATGACATGTTTCCAAATCGGTGGATTGAAAGAAGAGGGTCAATCAATTGGCGAGGTTTCCCGAGTAGACCCCACTTGATTATTCCTTGTTAGGTTACTAAGAAAGTAAAATATACTTTACTAAAGCTATAAACCTGACCGAAATGAACCGGCGAATAAAAATGAAATACGTGGTATCGTTCCTGAATAAATATATAAATTGCATTACCGTGAATCGGAATCTGCTAAGACGTCAAAGGTCAACACACTAAATCAAGCATATTAAAGTAAAATATTTTATTTTAAAAGAGCCATATTCTCAAATTTTATCAAAAATCAATAAGAGATATCTACATGCATATACTAAAAATGAATTCCATTTGTATTTTATTTAGGTAAATGGCGTAAATTCACATCTATGTCTACTGCGGTAGATAGACCAAAATGTAATAGCACGATTTTTCCCAACTTACGCATTACTCTTAAGCATCCCGAACTTTAAGTGTAACAATAAGTCTTTTATGTCTTTTTTTAATCAATAGTCTACCATATGAGAAACATTGATGTAAAAGTGTTAAAAAAATCCCGACTGCTCGACCATAAAACATTATGGCGTAGATATAATTTGAAGGAATAAGGTTGAGATTGCAAAAGACACTGTAGTTTTTAAGAGTATAATTTGCTTTTTTATATCCTTCACAGGCCTTGCCGGTTTATCTTCTTGTTTCCTAATAACGAAAATACTCGGAAGCTATAAAGAATGTTTGTGCCAATAATTGATATAGAACAACTTTTAAAATAAGCGCCAGAATGTTTATTCTTTTTAACTTAGGCAATTTAATAAGTTTTGTTACTGATTCACGTTATAAATGTGAGCAGTTAATTTTTGGCTTCTGCGAATGCGGAGATTATGTCCACTACCACTTGATTATTTTAACAATTTATTTTATAAAAATGTGAAGGATTTACCTAACTTTAACACACACCAGAAGGTAAAACACAGTCTTATTGAGACATATTTAATATTTACATTAACAAAACATAGTATTTTTTGAGCATTTATAATTAGAGAGTTGTGCTATTTAAAATAAAATTAATTATCTATTTATCAAAAAGATTTTCCTGAGGCTATAATACTCTTGTGACGCGACGTGTAAATCAGTGCTTACCCTCAATCACAAATCACAAACAAAAAATGCACTAGCATCATTCTCTTATTTTTGAGGGAAGTTAACCCAACTACAGTGAGATAAACTGATTAGTGTGCAATTAAATGTGTAGCCGAGCTGAGCTATAAACCTACGCTATAGAAAAAATGATTGTTTCTAAAGTTTTGTTTTTCTTTTTTTTTGCTGCATTATTTACTACTAGATTTAGTGAAGGTGCAGCACAAGGGACAACGCCCTGGAGTTAACAGTCAGCAATATTTGTTGAAGATTAATTCCTTCCTCTCGCATATTGGATCCATTATGGATGAGGATATACATCCTCTCATATTCTTGATGCCCAAATCAAATTCTGGGAACAATTTTTGACATAAAAGGCTAATAATCCTTCACTTGTCGTCAGTGGCGGCTCGTGACAATATTGAATGGTGGGGCTGATCTCAGGCCAACTACCTATACAAATGGCTTGTTTTTTTTTTTACTTAAAACACTATTATGATGTATTCTTCTGGAATAACTCCCTTATTATATTTGTTATTTCATTTTCATAATTTTTACCCTAAGAAAGATATGAATGGTTCATTTTGATTTGAAATACAATAGTTATTAATTTGCGATGTCATCCTAGAATAATACTACACTTTATTACTATAATTAATATATATTAAATAATCTTGAACCCAATTTTATGTGTATTTATCGGTATTTTTACAGAAAACAAAAGCTTTTTAATGTTTAATTTGGAATTTGCAATCGTGGGGCCATGCGCCCGTGGCGCTTTAAGAGGAGCCGCCCTGCTTGTTGTATCTCCTATTAAGAGCAAACCCAAGAAAAACTCTTTCACTTCAGGAGCGCTGGAAGAAGAATCCTGTGGAGCGTCCACAATTATCGAATAATATTTAGCAAGATAAATAGTTTTAGTATCATTTTTCTCACATCTGAATGCAAGTTGTGTTTTACGGCATAAATCAGAACAAATAAGCACAAAGCAATAAAACATTGAAAGTAGGGCAACCAACTTGACGGTCCTTGTGAATACCCTAATTGAGTTCACCATTAAACTCAAGTGCTTAACGTAAACCTGAGGATATTTGTTACTATCTTTTTGCCTGGCCATGGTGTAGATAGTCGCTGTTGGGCCAGACTTCTGCAGTAGCAAAATTCTGTTGCTTCATCTTTGCCAATTCTCTCGAAATGGTATCTCAGAGATAATAGAAGAAGTAGGCCAATAAATAACTGCAACCCCGGCTTGTCGAATCTGAATAGGTTCTTGTTGATGTTTAGAAAAGAGGTGACGTTTGGCTGCTAGTTGTCTGGAAGTTTCTTTCCAAATAGATATCGTTTTTCTACGGTTCCATTGTTGGACTTCCCCTTAATCTGGGTTTTGGAAGTCCCCAGAGAGCGTTGTATGAAATACGGACGCTTGAAGGTTGCGGTACTTTGTCCTTTTCGGGGACTATACGTTGGATGTGTGAGGGTTATGAGGAAAAAAAGGAGTCGGTCATTACAGACGTTTGGAGGCCTTATTTACTGAAGTGAGTACTTAAGTCAGCTAATATCAATTAAATATCTAATTTTAAATTTAAATTGAAATAACTGGTCTTTGCAGGCTGTTGTATAAATTGACGATGGGATTATGAGATTTAAGGAAGACTCAAAGCCATGGGAAAACATTTATTGAGGGAATTCGGCTATTATTGCAGGGTCTAAATTCTATTTCCTTCAAAGAGTCGACAGGTAAGTACTGTCTACTAAATTATTTCTCGTTCGGGTATAAGCAGCGTAGAATCCGGGGGGTCCAAATACAGATTAAAGAAAAAAGAAGGAAGAAGAACGGTAAAATTTTAATTAAAATCTAAAATGAATGAACGGAGGAGGTAGAGAATAAATTACTGCGGATATGCAAGAGCAGAAAGACAGCGATAAATTGCAAATTAATTCGGTAGATTCAAATTTATTGATATCTAATATATATGACGCGATATGAATGTATTTTTGTAGCGAATGATTTTGAAAATCAGTGAAATATTGTACCTAATATGTATATTTCCATATACAGTTTGATACTATGGATTCATTTAACCCTCCGTTTGGCAACATGTTCCGATAATCTTCGGTTTGACACATGTGGTCTGGCCAGAGCCCTGTGTATTTTCATGTATTCGTAATGATATATTGAGTTATTGGAATACATGAATTACATTATCCATGAGGGTGTATATTTCCGGTTTTTTTTTCTGGTTTTCAGTAGCTTTTGAACACATTGAACTATCTTTTCAGGTGAGATTATTGGGAGAAAAAATACTTCAAAGGCAAAAAGTAGTTTCATCGAAGGTTATTATCAATAATAAACGATACATTGGAATGGAATACTATAGAAAGTTGGTTGTTCATTTTTATCTATACAATTAAAAAAAAAGCGAATCTTATCACTTCCTTCTGAGAAAAGTTAACAACTTCTCCTTTTCTCGAGTGTATTAGGACCGCCTTCCTGTTCTAATACTTGTGTCGAAATCTAAAATGGAGCAACGAAATGAGATAAAGTGTGGTTAAAATGCTATGTTTTCCCGAAATCGTATGGAATGAAACGCGGTGCAGTCGAAATGAAAGGGAAAACGAATAGGAAGTGAAATGAGAACCAGCGACAAATGCAATTTCAATTAAACTAGGATACTTACCGGTCATTGGTCTGCCGAAGAACGATTCGATCTCTGAACGAGTAGAGAAGTGCTTGACAATCTGAACGTTGCTTATTCGATTTTCAATAATTGGGAGAACTAACGTTTCGCATTAGATTTGTCGAATCCATCGACTTTTTTGCAAATGCAAAATGCAGCCAATGCCATCACGTCCAACATGTTGCAGAAAAAGGCGAAAGTTCATCGTTTGGCTAAACGTTTCGATGTGAAATGCGTAACCATTTGATCCATGCAATCACCGGGCTTATTCCCATTGTAAAACAAGATCGCTTAAGGTTTCATTGTTCGCCCTCACAATTTTTTGTATAGTGCACGCAAGAAAGAAAGTATGACGGTCTTTCTTTTTTGGCACGTAGCTGCAGATTGAAACTTTCATTAAATCCGAAATGATTTGAAAGAACAGGACGAGAGAGACCTTTCTCATTTCGTCATCAGGAACACATCTTTTATTGGATCGAATAGTGCCAACGAAGGCAATATCTATTTCTGCGAGTCACTTAGCTGCATCAAACGTTATAAAAAAAAGGTTGGCAATAGCTGGACGGCCACTGTTACTGTACCGATTCAAGAGCTGAAGCAATACATTTTCACCTTGCCTGCATTCGCGTGCTTCTCCTTCTTCTCGGCCTATATATAATTTTTTCTTCCAAAGGATATTTCCTTTTGAAATCGCAAGCCCACCACATTTTTATTCTATACTTTGCTGGTTTCGATGGAATGTATTGGGCGAATTTAGTTTTTCCAAGATATGGAAACAGCTGTTCATTATCAGTAATATTTTCATGCGGTTCGTGTTTTTACGAGGTTTTCATTCATAAGATTCCACATATCACCAATTGGTGCGACTTTGCCGAATTGTTAACGAAGTGCACGTGTACAGCCTGTCATCAAAGCGGATATATCGTGTCAATGCGTGAAATCGTTTGTGAGACATAGCTGCTCGAAATATGGGTAGGCCATCTGTGCGCCACAGAACTGCTGATTTCTGCATATTATTGTGCGAAATACCAGCGGCTAGAAGTATTTCAATAAATGCATCCAATTCAGTCATAGTTAGATCTTTTCAACTTTTTGTTTTTTTGTCAAGATTTTCCGAAATCTAATTTTGAACTGCATCTTTCGTATAACGATTCGTGTTGGTGATGATGATGAAATATATGCCTGGTGGACATCAAGTGCCCACCCTAACCTGAATGAATGAATGAATGAATGAATGCCTGGTGTAAAGAATTTCTTGAATACCTCGAACGGAATCGAATTTTGTTCCTTGGGTTCAGCTCGAAAATGCATATTATAATGATGTAAACAACCAACAGCAGTAAGTGCATTCTTATTCCATTTTGTGCCATCCCTTCCATAGAAAGAATCATCAGTTGCACATTGTTCTTGATTCCCAGCATTCATTCCGGCCTCTTCTTCTTCACTATCAGAAATATCGTTCGCTTCAATTATCACCTCCTCTGCAATATCAGACGCATCGTAATCAGGCACATAATCCATATCGTGATCATTATTATCGACTAAAAATGAATCAATTTCATGTGACTCATCTTTAGTTTTTCACGTTCTATATCTTTGGCTAAAGTCAATGGAAATCAATATCCGCGCTTTGTTTTCGTGATCAAATATTATATATAAATTCCACTTCAGCACTCATTTTGAAGAAACCGAAGAATTAGAACAATTTTGTGTGAAATGTGCCTGAGCAGCAACTAATGTTATAAGTTCAACGTTCATTAACTGACTGCCCAGAAAATCGAATCGAATAGGCAAAGACCACCGCGATAAAACAAGAATGAATGAAAAGTTATTATTATACAAGTTTGTACGAACGATTACTCACGCTTATGACGTGTGCACAATGCTATGATATGCTAGAATATAAGAAACAGTTCGAATTGATAATCACCAAAACAAAGTAAAATGAAGCGAGGTAAATAGGGGTCTGGGCAGACACGTGAGGTACATTGAAATATCTTTGTAGTTATTCTCGAATGCAAGGTATCTTCGTATTTTTATTCAGAAATTGTAGCTAATTCAACTTTAGGAAAAGTCACGAAACCTCAGGTGACTAACTTAATAGGAAGCATACTTAAATTGAAATCTAAGATCTGGCTGGACACATGTGTCAAACAGAGGAGTTAAAAGGGTGATAACGTGTAACTCATGAAATGAATTATGGAATTGGATATTTATACAAATCGGTTAACATAACAGAAAAAACTTATCATGTATCAGTTCTCTACTTCTTTCGTTGTCCACATTATACTACCCAAGAGAGTATTAGAATTTTGATAATAACATATTTCCGTTATTTTTAATGTTTTTTAAGTATTTGTCTCATTTTCCAAATGTAAGTAATGTATTTTACATTCTTACTTTTAGTCTTTATGTTATAGAATGTTGCCGATGAAGCAAAAAAATAATTTGCGAAAGCTCAGACAGTAAAAATGGAATAGATAATTTTTCGAGTAATTGACTTCTCACCCAATAACCCTATTTTGAACTCTAACGAGTAGTCGATACTTCCACCTCTCTTAAAATATTTTTATACGGGAAGTTCTAATTATAATTTCAAATTGAACATAAATTGTTTAGTGGATACTACATTTTATGAATCATTACGAATATAGGTATACTTGATTATACCGAGTTCTGTAGAGTGTAGTCCAGCTAATGGAAATTTAATGCACCTCTACTTTATATTAGAAAATATACGCCAGCTAAGTGTGCAACGTTGCCATCACATACCGATGGAATGGAATTCGCTCAAGATACCTAAACAGGAAATTGTCTAAACGGCAGCCAATCAGCTCCGCGAAAAAAGGATCCAAATCGAAAATATTCATGGTTCCAAATTGCGGCTCTGCGTAGAGTGTGTCTTTGCAAAGCAGCCGTAAAACATCCAAAACTATAATTATACAGGTAATTATTGAATTCACATAAACTGAAATTTACTCCAATAAATGGTTTTAGTTGGATTTGAATGATATTTAAAACTGCAAATTGCCGAATTCCAAAAACTAGACTGTCTCTTACGATAGTCAAAAAGAAAATGATCTATTTGGACTTCAACAGTTATCGTCAGGAAACTTTGACCCTTTGCAACGGACTCGATTACTTAACCAACAGAAAGAAAATTCCCTAAATTAGGGGATTATTAATAACAGATGAAAAAACACATGAAGAAACACAGAAATGGCATAGAGAATAACCTAAAAATAAGCTCAAAATAAAATACTCCAATGAGGTAATTAATTTATTGTATAGTAATTTCATTCCTTATGGAAATTACCAGTACTGTTATTATTCAGGCTCCCCTATATAATTTGTGTAAGTTAATTAACAACTAATCTAATTGCTTATGAACTTAAATAGCGGTAAATAATAGCTGAGACCTAAGTAAGAAATTAAAAAATGTTGACGTTAACCATTCGATTAAACTAGTATCATTTGATATTAAGAGCCCTATCCCAGTCTCAGAACTTAAATTAATTTTAAAAGATAGACCTAATAAATATTGTCTCGATAAATCCACAAGAAGTGGAAGATTTACTCAATACATGTTAGATCAAAATTATTTTCAATTTGGTATTTTTTTTCAGAAGAATGGTTTACCTGTGGGTTCACCGTGTCACCATTACTAGTCGATATATTTATGAATAATTTTGAAGAAATTTTATTCGGAAAATACTGTTACTTACTTACTTAAGGGTACAAATTTTAGATAATAAATTGGATTTTAGTATTTATAAAAACCAGCTTATAGTGACGCTTTAATTCCTAATTCATCTAATCAGTCAAATCATATAAAATATGCAGTGTTTAACGCTATGATATTTAGATTATTGAATGTACCCATGACATCAGGTAATTTCAATTTCAATTTTCTACAATTAGGGCGATTGCATTTAACAACGGTTATAACAGCAATTTAATTAATATACTATTAAGGAAAATGCAGAAAACGTTGGTAAGAAAATTAGGTTTTCCCTCCCCTCGACTTATAGATTCCCAAGAATTCCTTATTTAGGTAGAGTTAGTGTTAAAGTAGGCTATTTTTTTTTTAAACAAAGCTGCGGTTTGGGGTGGCTTTCTATAATAACCACAATTTTAAAAAATATTAGTTAACCATTATTAAAGAGAAAGAGATATTAAAGAGAATAAATCTGGTATTTGTAAGATAAACGTTTGTGATAAATTTTATATAGGCCAAACAGGACGTAATTTTAAACTTAGATTTGATGGACATATACGGGGAGTAAAATTTAAAAATGTCAATAATTGCATTATATTTGTTGGAGACAGGTTATGCTTGTTTCTTTGACAATGTAGAAATACTGCGTAATATTAATAAATGTTATAGAGAGCTATTTTATGAAGAAGGTTTGTTGATGTTGCCTAATAATATTTTGAATGAGCAGTTAGATTTGATCTATTCCCCTATAGTAAACCCTGCTTTACTTAAAAAATGTTTCCCATAGTCACTGTATTTGTTTTTAGATTGTATTCCTTTTAGTGTAATTTCCTTATGGTAAGACTTGTAACTTTACTTTTCTGTGTTTATACATAGGTTATACGTATGCAAACCAATACATTTGTTAGTTCTACTGATGATGTCGTGAGGCGAAATGTTGTACATAGAGAAAACATATATTATTAAATTTAATGTGATTTGTCAACCAAGTGTTTTATTTTATCTTTTATTTTGTTAATTAATTTATGTTTCGTCTTAATAATAATTTTGATATAGTTTAAATAATCATTTGCTTTAACATTAATTCCTTTTCATAAGTATATGTTATTTTATAACATAGTAATAAATAAACACTCATCTTTGACAAATTTAGAGTGAAAAGTTCAGGGCGAAGAAGTGAAAGACCTTAATCAATATGACCCCAGTATTTGTGTCCATCTATTCGACTATTAAAAATAAAATAGTAGTAAAATTCCTTTAGTAACCGCAATCACATTTCTTGTCATTTTTTGATTACTTTCATTGATTTCCACCCCATAAGTATAATCAACAAACATTGCGAAACTATAATACACTTAAGTGAACAGAAAGGTGTCTGAGACCTTTGACGCACGTGATGCGTGCTGCCTGACTTGCGTTGGAAATATTTAATATTTTCCGATCTAGTAGAGACACCACTTTTTCATTAGGTGGTTTTGTAGGTTACAGAATAAAGATGAAAATGGTATTTCTTTCACAGATTAATTAAAGTTGGAAGAAGGTAAAACTCACGAAAAAAATAAATTATTGTTTTTTATTAGTTTACAATAAGAACTACAATCTCTAGGCTAACGGAACAAAGTGTAAAATTAAACAAAAAAAAAACGACATCAATCGCATCAGTACAAGCGGAAATAATAAATTTCAAGTATGAGAGGATGGCAGCAGCAATACAGCAAATTATTGAAATTTCAAATGTGAATATTTTCGATTTTTTTTTAAGTGAAATCGTAAAACGCGTGTCAACTAAATTTGTTTGAAGATGCAGAATACATTGTTGTTTATGGCATTTGAAGAAGTCGAGTTTTTTTTCTTAAAAATACATATATGCATATTTTGAAAACGTTAAAATCTAATTTTAGGATATAGGATAAATAGCGTAAGCTTTTAATTCCTAAAGCGTATTAATTTAGACGCAAATGTTTAAGCGCCACTTCCCCACGAAGACAGGCCATAGGAATGCATTATAGGACCCTCCTCGCTTAAAAGGTTTGTATAGTTAGTTGCTTGAGGCAAGGTGGATTGAGTTATTCTCTATGGATCTACCTTATCCAGTTTAAATGAAGCGGTTTACGTTGTACTACACACATACAGTGAAATTCAAAATTCACGTCTCCCTAAAATATCGGCGTGAGCAAATAGTATATCTAGGTACTTTAAAATGCAAAAAATAGTAGATATACAAATAGCGGTTGTGCATTCACAAAGACAAAACATCGTTCGGTTTATTTATTCCCTCGATCCTGGCACTTTACATACATATACCTAAATGCATGTGTATTGATCATAACTAGAATTGGGCAAATTTTCCGGCGCGGCAGGTACGTATTCAGAACGTGTGCTCCAACTCATGTAGTCCAGTGTTGGGCAAGATAGGAGAAGTGAATAAATTTCTACAGCGATTAGATACACTCGTGTTTATTCGCGTCATGAGTGGGGAGCAGTGTTAACTAGTGATTTACTGAGAGCCGACAACACACGAGTATGTCTAATCGCTGTAGAAATTTATTCACTTCCCTCAACTTGCCCAACACTGATGTAGTCCAACAAAGCAGATGAACCGAAGAGTTGCAAGTCAGTAACAACAGTGCCTGTTTTTCTTATAAAATGTAAAAATGTTTATTTTATCTATATATGTAGTGATATAAAATGCGAATGCATCGCAAGGTGGCCCGTTTGTTCGCCCGCTTTGTCCCCAAGGAAAATTTGCACAACTCTGTTAATATGACTTATGTTTTATAAATACCTACTAAATTACAATAATACGATTGATCTGCTTTATATATATTACATTATTTGAGGCTCGCGTCGCAATACGTATCTTCTCCGCCGAACAATTGCCCAACTCTAATCATAACATCTGTTTCGAATGGAAGAATTCATTTTATCTAAAAGTGCTTAGTAAGAAAAATTATTCGAAGTATTTATTGAAAAAAAAAGAAATAAAAATAGTAGGCAGCACTCTATGAAATCTCGGAAAGATTCGAGACTCCGGAGTTACATTTTCCCGTATTCAAATATTTGGGCCGTTGAGGGAAAAGATTAGTCACTGTAAGCTAAAACTTTATTTAGCAGTATGAAATTTTTTTCGGATATATTTTATTTAAAGAAGGAAACATTAATTTGATTCCGCCGATGTCTTTATAACAATAATAAATATAATTGCAATCTCTTGAGAATATTAAATTCTGTAATAATGAGTTTGTTGCAAGAATAATGAATACAAAAGGATGAAATTGTATGAAAATGAAAAAAAAAGATGATATGAAAATGAAAAAAAAAAGATATTTCATTCATTTTGTAGATACTCAGATCTGCAACCCTAGCTATTCCCAATATATTCCTCCAATGGTTTCTACGTAAAATGAATTTTGGTTGCAACAATAACAAAAAGTCTGGCGTTCAGTAAGTGCGTTTCTCTTATTTTATATTTCCTTAGCACCTAATTGTCATAATTATCCTATATCTATAATTATCAGTTAATAATATGGACATCAACATCATGAAACATCTTCAGAAACAAGGGGTAAAATCGTTGCCCATTTCATGAAATTTATTATTTATTTATTTAATTTAAAGTTGATGTCTGAATGGGTTAAAACATAAGATAAGAAAACCAGCGGGTAAAAAACTCAATGAAAGTCTACATGTAATGACTGGCTAACATGTTTCGGCCGACTAGCCATCTTCAGAGCTCTGTTAAAGCAGAGGCAAACATTTAACAAGGCTCTGAAGACGGCTAGTCAGCCGAAACGTGTTAGCGTGCAGACCGTTTTTTTTACTCGTTGGTTTTCTTATCATAAAAATAATATTGTTAATTAATTATAAAGACAATGGGGGACAATTAAAACATTGATAGGAAAATTATAATTACAGATCGATTAGATTAAAAAAAATAAATAAACATAGCTGTAAGAACGTGTAGGCGAAAATAAATTATTCTATTCGTATACAATATTATATTGACGGTTATTCAAAAAAAAATGTGTTAACCAAAGTAAGCGGGTAGAATATCAAAGGTGCCGCATATGTATACATTTTTTTTATTTCTCTCTATTTTATGAATTGAATGTTGGGTTTTGTTCCTTTATGTAGCCGCATTTGTGCATGCCGGCGAAATATAAACGACGCTCGATTTTTCGTAAATCGTTGTCTGGAATGTGTTTATATTTTAAAGTAGGTATACCATTTACCCACACCGACATTTTAAGGAGACGCGAATTTTGTATTTCACTGCACTTATGCCTCACGATTTTGCTTGCACCTACTGTTGCGTTATTTTGTTGTATTTAACCTTCTGCCTACAAAACAATATCTTCATATTTTTGTTTTGTAGAAAGAGCACATTTGGTAAGACCACCACCTATAGAATCTATTTTGCCCTCTATTTCTGCTGCATTTACGCTCTGCTCGTCCAATTCTATTCCCTTAAAAGAAAGGCCTGCGGTTGGGTGACTTAGATGACCTTTCAGTTTGCAGTGGTGTGCGGATCTTGCATTTCTTGATGTTGATGCATTCTACACGTCTCTTCTGGTTATATATTCCCAGAAGAGGAGGTTACCTCATTCCTGGAAGATTTCCTTAATATTTGGATTTTGTCTGGTCAACTTCAAGTTTTAATTTCTCTAGCATTGGCTGATGTATTCAAGCAATTTAATTTCGAGCAAAGTGTGAGTATAGGTGTGGAAATTTCATTAAATTCTTAAATTGTAAGTGATCGAAAAATCTTAATGGACAGGGGGTCTATCTGTAACCATTAAGCAGAAAAAAAATATTTTGTAAATGCGGCGAGCAGTATCTCACTATCAATTGGCTGTTATTGCCATTATATCGGATCGATCGCCGCATGCAGTTCCTGTAAAAATGCACCGCTGTACTTCTCATAACTTAACGGACTTCATAGCTCAAATTTATAGTAGAGACGAGAGAAAACACGACTGAAATTAATTAAAAAAGCGTATACTAAAAACGTACATATTTTTAAAGTTTTTGTGGTAGTGTTTATTAAAAACAAGTTCTCGAACCATCACAAGTAAGAGAAAAATCTCTACCTTTTCATAACTACTGAATTCGTATGTTCGAAGAAGCTCCAACGTCTTGCTAAGATATTAAAAATAAAACTTGCTTTGTAGGATACTCTTGAAAAATAAGGAATGCTTATTTTATAAAAAGGTAAAATACGAAATAGCTTAGGTATTGGTATTTTTATTGGAACATATTGGCTCAGTTACCCTGATTTATTTGGGTAAATTTGGATGAACTCTTAGATATCGGCATACGGTCAGAATAATTTCATACGTGACTAAATAATTTTTGCGCTCTAAATTTTTGTTTTTTCTTCTTAATAATAAAATCAACTTCAGGCGAAATTGTATTTTATATGTCGCGTAGTTAACATCTAACGAAACTTACAAATCATATTAGTTAAATTCCTGTATAATATGTTAATAAATAAAAACACTAATAGGATGACTCTGAGGCACAAAATTTACGATAATTAAACCAACGTTAGTTAATTAAATTAAAAGGATGCGTAGCAATCAATCATTATTACCATATAGCAACTAATTTAGAAAATATTGTAGTTATAGATCGACAATTTAGCAATTTATCTTCACGATTTCACTGAAATTTCATCTTAAACTTTACATATTTCTTCGCTTATTCCAAAACTATACGAATTTCTCCGCTTAATGTATTGGTCATCTAGTACTACTGATGATCCCTGGTAATGCGAAACGAGGTGTATGCTAATAGTGACGGATTGCATACTTCTAACCGAATTTTAGTTTGTTCTAATATAAATAGGTACATAGGATACAAATTGTATCATAGTAAACATAATCTCCAGAAACACTATTAGAATCACTAACTCTGATATTTACATCGAAGTAGATACTGGAAATAATGTTGATAAGTAGTACCACCTTTTTTGAACAAAATGGTCATTGTTTAATTTTGGCAGAGTTCTTGTCTTGATTTTAAATCATTACTTAAAAAGTTTAAAAATGTCGCCTTCGAAATGTGTTTATCAAACACGAGCGCTTGTTCAAAAATTCTAGTCATTTACATTTTACTGTCCATTAACGTGAAGTACTATAACACAAAATTGAAAATTTAATATACAGAATGCTCCTTAAAGGTGTTCCGATTTTGAGGGAGTTTATAGATGAGAATATTATGCTTAAAAGGTCTAGGTATATACACTTTTAACTTTTTATTGCTAGGAATATTCCGTTGCAGAGCTGATTTATAAAGGCTGTTGCCAGCACTGTTCCTGGATTACAGACTTGCCTAAAATGAGTACTGTCAAAAGTGATCGTAAAATTAGATAAAAGCGATTATCTACTTGATTGATTTTTGTCTGCCAATTCAAAAAATGAAACAAGTGTAACTTTTAAAGGAAACGCCAAAAGTCAATAGCGTATATAGACCTTTTCAACCGTAATCGCATTCTCCATCAGCTTCCTCAAAATTGGAACACCTTTAACGAACATTATACTATATACTACATGACATGAAAGTTGCGATATCAAGAACAGATGCGAATTTTTTGATCAAACTTGGCAGAAACGGTTAGCTATACAAACGTAATAATTCATTAAAATTTTCATTTCCTTTAGAATGGAGTGGTCATGGCAAAATCTGACACTTCATGCGGTCTTTTCTGACATTTTAATTTTTGGTTAAATTTTCATCGTTTTCTCTTGACACCTGTCCAATTAAAGGACCTTATATGAATGTAGAACCCGTAAGGTATTATTTCCTGTTTTATACAATCGTCTACCTATATAATTAAAGTCCAACAAATCATTCACAATGTCCAAGAAAACATTGAAAAAACATCTAATTGATAATTTTTAATTTAATTTTGCATATATTTTATCACTAAATTTAACTTTTCCCCGTATTAATTTTTTGTTACCCAAAATTCCACCGACAATTAACTAGTTGCTTGGTGCATTGTTTTATTTCAATTGTTAATAAGTATATTAGGTACGTATTGATTTTCTTAATATTAGTATTTATCTGTTTCCTGATATTATTGTATCTAGTTGTTGTTAATTTAGATTCCTAAATTGTCTATACTTTTTTAACTTATTTGTGTTCTTGTATGTATGTATTTTTTACCTTATATTTAAGTATGTATCTAGCTATGTTAAATAGACTTTTTAAATAAAACTAAACGCCGCCATGATTCCGCTATTTTTATTTGTTATTTATAGATACACAATACACGTGCGTTAGTTCTATTCAGTAAGATTCAAATCAGCATTCGTTCGCGAATGATAAATATTTTTAGTTCTCAGTACTTCATGATTTATTGAGGAGGGAGATTTATATTTCGAGAAAAATCGAAAATAAGATTCCCTGAGCAATTAGAAATTCTACTAAGTTTATACAAAACTCCGAATAGTACTTAGATGATTTCGCTTACCCTTTAAAACAAGCTTGCAAATTTTGAAATATAATATTCTTGTTGCATCGTATATTATTTCCTTTTTAGATATTTTTTTTATTAAAGGTCAATAAATTTTCAGGTTGCTACAATTAGCCACATTTATATACCCGTTTTGTAATTATATATTGCAGATTATAAATAAGGTGGGATATCCTAGGAGGTTTAAGTATAAGGTTATAAGTCTTTTAATAAATATTATTTCGTTTTAATATAATTTGCATATAATAAAAGCCATCGTCAATTTTACGTACAAGTTTTAATAAGTTTAATAAGTTTTAATAAGGCATTTGAAAAATGTACACTGGGTTGGTAAATTCTTTTAATTTTTTAATCGTAGAAGTAAATTCACACACCGTAATAAAAATTAGAAACATTAGATTTATTTTGCCTTACAAATTTAGACTTCTTTATGCATGTACTAAGTAGATATTATTCACGTATCCCAAAAAGGCAAAATAACAAATAAATATTAACGAATATTGTTATACCGCCTTGTTTTTGTTACAACCATAACATAAAAGTACAAATATTTGTGAACAATGTAGGTTCTCGAACAATATGATCTAAAGCTGACCACAAACGTAAACATTTGGAAATATGTTTCATGAATTTTTAGTGTGTACAAGAGTGGTGTTCATTTAACAAAATAAAATTGTTTTAATTACCTTTGTTCCCATTCAAAAATTGATTGAACGATTTATATGACACAGCAATGCCTGTACTTGGTGTAAAATTATATCTCCACGTAGTTCTCATAAATAGAGTGGTCGGACGTGTCTGCTTACACGGGATGCACTCGCCTCGCGCCATGCTGAACGTTTAGCCATAGTAGATCTTCAAGGCAGTAAAATCACTCCATGCGATTCGTGTGTCTAGTATCTAGTATCAGTATTAGTCGAGTCTTGATGCGCGATAGTACAATTCTCCGTTAACGTTTTACGCATTGTAAATGTAATACAATCTCGGGCGTACAAATCCCAGAAAAACGAT
This sequence comes from Protaetia brevitarsis, assembly GCA_004143645.1. Taxonomy (NCBI): domain Eukaryota; kingdom Metazoa; phylum Arthropoda; class Insecta; order Coleoptera; family Scarabaeidae; genus Protaetia; species Protaetia brevitarsis. Next base: position 1,681 of record RXPK01005004.1, on the reverse strand, counting down.
CATTGTTTATCATGTAGAAAATATAATCGGTGAATTCCAGGGTTTACATTATGGTAATGCCAAAATAGTATGCTATAAGCAGTGCTGGCACAAATGGACTACACATTGGTGGTGCTGCATCTGCTCTAATATCTACACTTCTCACAGGAAAAATCGGGACACCAGCAATCGTAAATTTTTAAATTTCTTGGGTGTAAATGCAGCTTTCAGAGGATATACATATCAAACATAATCACTTTTTGTGTGTATATTGCTGCGATCAAGGTAAGATTAAAATTAACAGAATAAAAATATAGAGAGAAACGGTTATACATAAATAACACGTTGGAATCGTGGCGGTGTTTCCTTAGAAGATACGAATACGCAAATAATAATGCAAAATAATAACACAAAAAGCCATTCAGCAGACGGCACCAGTTAGAAATACACTATATGTATTAACTTGTTTGTGTTATGTGAGAAATTCATTTTTAAGAAAACAATATGGCGATGGGTTTTAACATTATATTACCTATACTTATTACATGATATTAGTTACTAGTGATTTATGCCTACAATTAATACTTGGCAATAACAATATGTCAGTCAGCCTCCTGAGTTTTGAACAATGTGATTTCACATAATTAATTACACTATTATGATGCATTCATGATTGTGTCGTTTAGTATTTTAAATATTGTATTCTACAAAATATTTTTCTATGTTTAAAAAATTACCAAAAAGATTAAGATTATTTACAAAATTTTTAAAGCAATTAATTTCGCCAAAGAAATATTTATTTTATTAAACCTCCGGTTATTTTATTTCAGAATATATATCTTAAAATCGGCTGGTAATCCAAGTCCTTCTATTTTATTGAACATAGCTAACACTTTTGATCTGTACACAGCTTCAGCAATAGCAACGAAAAAGTATTAAATGATCAAATCAAAATAATATTTGATAATTGAGATTGACGACATATGCTTTCTACAATGTTTTTATTATTATATAAAATCAATATATTGTTAATTGTTAATAAAGACAGTTTGTGAGAGATTGTTGGCCTATTTCAGAAACAGATCAACCAACGTCAGATCACAGGCATAGCTAAGAATATTTCCTAAAAAACAATAAACGGAAGGGTTAATAAATAATAATTTCTTTGCAAACTAATTGCTTAAGATTTTATAAAAAATCTTAAACCTAGTTGGTAATTTCTTATAGACAGAAGAAAATTATAGAATACAATATTTAAGATACTAAACAACAATAGTAATTAATACATCAATAATAGTAAATCAAGAAATTGTGAAAAATTACCATTCCAAAACTCGGAGGCTATTGCATATGTCTATACTAAACTATACTCGCGAGCATAATCGAACTAAGTAACTAATATCAGTGTAAAATTCCATCACCATATGTCTTAAAAACAATATCTCTACATAACACAAACAAGTTAAATACATATACTTATATTTCTCAATGAACCGGCTATTCAAGAGTTCTTTTGTTGTTATGTATTTTTTTTCATTGCTAATTCTAAGCAAACGCCACCCCGAACTCCGATTTGTTATTCTATACTAAACTTTTTCTCTCTATATATTTATTCGTTTAATTTCTAGTCATTACCTTGATCGCCAGTAATATACATAATGGTTAGGGATTTAATGGCTATGATAGTGAATACGTCCTCCGA
>RXPK01005003.1:0-118833 GCA_004143645.1 Protaetia brevitarsis | reverse complement strand
ATCAATATAGTGTAATTAATCAATGTGAAAATCACATTGTTCAAAAACTCAGGAGGCTGATTGACATATTGTCTATTGCTAAAGCAATACTCGCGAGCATAAATCAAACTAACTAATATCGTAATAATAGGTAATATAATTTTAAAATCCCATCACCATATCTTTTCTTAAAAAAAAATTATCTCTACATAACATCAAACAAGTTAAATACATATATGTGTATTTCTAAATGGTGCCGTCTACTCAAAAGGCCTTTTATTTGTTATGTATTTTTTTGCATTAATATTTTCCAATTCGGTATTTCTAAGGAAACACCGCCACCGAAATTCCAATGTGTTTATTTAATGTATAAAACCTTTTTCTCTATATATTATTGTGATTTCCCGGCTATTGTTTTTTTACGGGAAAAGGAAAATAAATAAATAACTTTCTTCAATAAAACAGTGCAATCATTAACAACATGTATAATTCATTAACAAGTCTATACAGGAAACATATAAAAAAGTATGAGAACTCTACTCAAGGTGAGTATAGTTATTTGGGAAATTCAAACAAGTATTATCAATTATCCAGTATAATTTAGATTCTTTAATTCAAAAAGGAACTTTTAAAGTATCCCGCGCTATCATAAGAGAAATAGAAAACCACCAACCACGTTTGCCAAGTTATAAAAACTCAGAATTTAAATCTCATACGAAATAATAATAATTTAAACAATGTTTTGACCAGATACCTCGTTTATCGGTTCTTACAGACGCCAGAGTATCTCCGAATGGGATTTCCTTGTAGTGACAATCCAGATTCACTCGTATATTCACCTCCTTCGTTACATTCAGGATGTATGATTAGACTCGGAACAGCAAACACATGCACACTCCCATGTAGAACAAGTACCCAGATATAGTAAACACCAAATTTGTGAATTTATCCCCTTCGATACCAAATATACCCCCGCAATATGGTTTAATTGATTTATATTTGATGAGAAAATGACACAGCTTTTTCTCAGACTTTTTATCCACTATCAACACGTAACCAAGGATTTTCATACATTTTCTTTATACGAATCACATTGAGTCACTCCCCCATTCAATTAAAATAGATACCTAGGATACCAGGCTATCGTACAGTTGTCAGACGATAAATTATATTCAACTTCCATGACTACTAGTGTGAATTAATCCAAATTATACTGGACTTACAAACAGGTGTGTACATAAAATAGTAATTGCATTTCAATATGGTTGGTAGCTTTCCTCTTATGAAACACAGCAATATATTTATATTTCTGTTTAAATTTCTAGTCTTTACCTTTGATCGCAATAATACACACAAAAAAGTGATTTATGGCTTTGATAAGTGCATATATCCTCTGAAAGCTGCATTTAAACCCAAGAAAATTTAAAATTCACGATTGCTGGTGTCCCGATTTTTCCTGTGAGAAGTGTACATTACTAACTTGTGTGTGTAGCATACTGAATTCAAAGTGCCGTAGTTTACATCCAAACAACACGCAAGGCGAGCTCAGCGATGGGCTTTTTTACTGTTTTTTTAAAAATTGTTTATTTGTCAATTTACATTTATACTAACGGGGAAAAGTGGTATTTAAATGACGGGTGCATAAATTTTAGATAAACTTTCTGTTTCTGTTTTATCATTTATTGAGTTTTTATGTTTGTTTATTTGAATCATTTCTAATATGCATCGCGCTTTATAATTGCTTTCTTTAATTATTATTTTTATATCTACCACTTATTTATTTTTAAGGACGTTGGGGAATAGCGCCACTACGGTCCTGTTTTATATTGCATTTAACCCACCTATTCGGTAATTTCCGCTAACGCTCGTCCCGATTCGACGAAGTGCGATTTTTTCGCAATTGTTTTCAACGATGACCTCGTTATTCCGTAATAAGCAGCAGCTCCTAGAAGATCCCGAACGGAACCACGACTTTATGTACCGTTCAAATCGAACTCTGTGACCCACGCGGGCTTTGGTACTGAGCGGTTCTGCGCCGTTATGGTACCGCATAGAATCTGCGTCCCGGCGATCGATATGGGTACGATAGTTAATTATTTGGTAATGCGTGTTCGGGTGTTTTGTTTACCGTTAACGGACCGACCCACGGCTAAGGACTCCGTCGAGCTTATCGCGGCCGCTAAAGCGTTTATATTATCGAAGATTGAAGGCGGGGGTGGCGACTTGTTGAATCCCGGGAAACCTTCGCGATATTCATATCTCGTATAGGCGATCAAATCGGCATAAAATTAATTCGGATACGCAATACTAGATGCTGAATCAGTCATGAAATGGCGTTTTATATACGACTTGGTAATAGTAATGTTTATATTTGGATATCTACACTTGAATAAACGTTTTGTATGAAGGGGACGCCCAATTATAGCTCTGATTTGACAAAAAATCAAAATATTTTTTTATTTCCACTAGTTTTAGTATGCAATCATCTACCTGCAGTATTATTTGCAAAACAGAGAGAGGGAAAATAGAAAATAGAAAGGGAAATACTCGCATACCTGGACGTATGATATATAATCATTTAGAACTCAACACCTCCTCTCAAATAATGAACGGATTTGCTGATTATTTTAATAGTTCAAGTTATTCTCACCTTATAAATGAGAATACGTCCTTAAATATTCATGTTTCTAAAATCACTGAACACGAAATTTATATGAAGTTGAAAAGTTGTAGGGATTGTCTCTTGAGTGATACCGATGGGATCCCTAGTTTTCTTTTACGTGATTGTGCTGGAGCATTTGTTACACCTTTGTGTCATCTCTTTAACTTAATTCTGCAATGTTCTGAATATCCTACAGCATGGAAATCTTCTCGTATTTGTCCCGTTTTGAAGAAGGGCGATCCCATGGATGTTACCAATTATAGACCCATTTCTATTCTATGTAATTTCTCCAAAATTTTAGAATCCATTATTTATTGTAATATTTATCCTTCTGTGAGATGTTTTCTATCCTCCAACCAGCATGATTTTATTGACAAACGGTCAACGATAACTAATTTATCGTGTTTTACTCAATACGCTTCTGAAATTTTAGACAGACAAGGGCAGGTGGATGTTATTTATACAGATTTCCAAAAAGTTTTCGATCAAATTGATCACTCTGTTCTACTTCATAAACTTCAACATTATGGTTTCTCTCCTGCTCTAGTTGATTTGTTTCGCTCCTATCTTATAGGTAGGCAGCAATATGTTGAATATCGCGACACTAGATCTAATATTTTTTACCCAACGTCTGGCGTACCACAGGGATTGAACCTTGGACCACTGCTTTTCCTTTTATTTGTTAATGACATAGTTAAGCCGCTTCGTTGCGAGGTCCTGTTGCTTGCTGATGATATGAAAATATTTACTAAAATTGAGTCACTGAAGAACTGTCTATTACTTCAAAACGATTTATCTTCCATTACCATGTGGTGTAGACATAATAACTTACAACTTAATATAAATAAATGCAAAGTTATGACCTATACTAAGAAATAGAACTCTATTGAATATAATTATACTGTTAACAATGTAATACTTCAAAGATGTAGTGTATATAGCGACTTGGGGGTAATATTTGATTGTAAACTTACTTTCACTGACCAGATTACAGATATAATTGCTAAGGCTTACAAAATGTACGGTTTCATATATAGAAATTGTAGAGACTTTACTGATGTTAATTGTTTAACTTTATTATTTAATTCCTTTATAAGATCTCGATTAGAATATGGTTCACTCATATGGTGTCCTACTTACGCCACTTATATCAATAATATCGAGCGAGTTCAGCGACGGTACGTATCCCGCTAGAGGGTGTAACTATGATTATAAGCTTACTAGATTTAATTTTGTATCTCTTAGATCTCGACGAAACATTTCTAATATTAAATTTTTATATAATGTGTTAAACAACAAAATTGATTGTATTTTTCTTTTAAACAAAATTAATTTTAATGTACCTCGGTTATCATCAAGACACTTGCATTCATTTCATTTACCTACTAGCAGAACTAATATTATGTTGCGCTCGCCAATATATTTAATGTGTAGTTCCTTCAATGCTATTTGTAACACGTGTGATATTAATTGTAATTCTTTATCTGATATTGTGAACGCTGTGTTGTAATCATTTCTCTTTATTTACTTCTGAACTAGGTATACTATTTTATAATATATTGTATTCGCAATCGTTAATTTCAATATTTCCTCTACTTGGGTGTAAACCTGTTGGAAATAAATTATTATTATTATTAAAACAATTGGTTAAACAGTTGCATTTCGTTAGTAATTTAAAAGGAAAATAAAATTTTATACTAGTTTATAATAAATTTTCAAAATACTGTGGTATGTAGAAATATTTACGAGCAAAACAAAAAAAAATAAAGCCGATCAGTTGAATACAACATCTGTTCCGGGCAAAATGTATAAGAAAACATATTTTTATAGAAACGATGTTTTTAGATTTGTGATGAACTTTCTTGATCTATTGTTTTCTTGCCAATTCATTTTCTATTGCTAGCAACACAGTACCAAGTTAGCTTTAATTAAGATAATAGTAGTTGTGCCAGCTTATGGTGGCTTTGATAGTTTATGTTGGAGCAAACGCAAAAAGAAACTCAAGAATCGAGATAAAATCAGTCTATTCTTTCTTTTGTGGAAAACATGAAAAAAGCTGTCTGGGCGACGGAAATATAAACACGATGAACACATTCATTTGCTAAGTGAAATAACAAAACGTTAAAAGTTTCAAATATTTTAATAGCACCACTACACTCGTTTCACCACACAGTGGCGTCATCACGTGGATGAAATGTAACTACTACACTATTAAAACGTTTCTGTTTGTACCTTGAGAAATAGTAGTGAAGTGTAATAAATAAATCTTTTTGGTCTAACTTATCATGTCTATTGATCTCTTGCTCTTTTTCTTTCACCTAGAATCTTTATGCCATTTCGATTAGATTTGGTCGAAAGCTATTGAAGCAATATAGAACAGAGATATGAAACAACTTTTTTGTTATATTGATGTATTTATATTGTATTTTTAAGTTTATAATTATAAAGTTAAATTATCTATATCTACTGAACACTACACACCAAAATATTATTGAAATATCATTACTAAAATGTTAGTAAACACTAACAACAAAATTTGTCCTTACGATTCTGCAGATCTTCATCAAATCACTGAGAGGAAAAAGAAAGCAAATGTTAAGGGAAACCGCAGGATCCTGTAATGTGTAGAAAATATTTTATTTTATACCAACTATTACTTTCAATAAAGCATTATAAAATATGATTATAATTTCATATGAAATAAAATAAAATAATTCGCCCATATTAAGAAATTAATTTGTTGAATAAAGGTTTGAAATATAATTTAAAATTCAAAACACCCCCAACTGAAGAAATTATATCTGTCATAGAAACACCGATTAGTACTTTTGATGATCATACTAAAAACTTTATTAAAATTGCTTGTAAAACTCAAAGTTTAGAAAATAAACAACGTCATCCTTCAGATATCACACGTAAAGAAATTAACATTGCTAAAGGGCTTAAAAACAAAAACTGCTTTACTTAAAATCTGGCAAAATACTGTGGTCATTCAAGATAAAAGAGATTATTTTGATCGTGTCAGTACCCTTTTCACACAAGGTTTTTACGTAATGCTAACTAAAAATCCGTTATAAAAAATGATCACAGAAACCAAGAATACCTTACTAGAATATAAGAATATTGTTAATGATAACTTAAGATATAGACTAACTGTAACAAATCCAGTGTTACGTAGAATGTATTGTTTACCTAAGATACATAAACCAGGGAAGAGCATGAGACCCATTGTCCCCAATATCAATAGTCCAACTTACTTATTGTCCAAATGGCTATCTGACAAATTTAATCACTTACCTGTGCAACCCCCGGATTTAGCAGTTAAAATTTCATACGCGTTTATTGAAAAGATTAAAAACATTGAAGTTATTGACAATGAAGTTTTAGTTTCGTTTAATGTGAACTCACTATTTCCCAGCGTCCCTGTTGATATCACTTTGACTTACTTAGAAGATTTCTTGAAACGTAATCAGTTGGGTTGTAATAAAGTTGATAGTTACAATTCTTTGGTGAAGCTCTGCATGAAACAAAATTTCTTTCAACTCAACGGTACCCTTTACCAACAAACTGAAGGAGCAGCAATGGGTAACAGCTTATCTTCCTTCATAGCTAACCTCTTTATGGGAAGATTTGAAACCGATCTTCAGAATACTTTGGTATATTTTCCACGGGTTTGAGTTAAATACGTTGATGATATTTTTTGTGTTTTTGATAGTAGTAAGCGCTCAATCAAGGATTTTCTTGAACAGCTAAATTTAAAATTTCCTTCCATTAAGTTTACCCATAAAGAGGAAACAAACAATAGGATTGCTTTTATGGATGTTAGTAATAAGAAATAAAAATAAATTAGAAATGGGCATATATAGAAAGCCCACTACTAATAACAGATTTATTTCAGAAGATTCAAATCATTCATGGAAAAATAAACTAGCAGCTATTAACTTTTTTGTGCATCGCTTACTTAATTTTCCTCTATCTACAGAACGATATAATAAAGAACTTAAAGAAATTATTAAAATCGCTGCATTTAATGGATTTTCAGAAGACGTTGTATATAATACTATTAGAAAACATAAAAACAAAATAAGAATTAGAAATGTGAGTACTTTAGAAATTAGTGACAGGAAAAATAAGAAATATGTTAAATTACCATTTTATCTATGTTACACGAAAGTTCTACAAAAAAAAATTCTCTAAATTCAATCTTTACATAGTAACTGCTTCAAATAATAGTCTTAAAAATACTTTAGGTAACCCTAAAGATCAAGTAGATAATTTGGACAAATCAGGAATTTATAAAATATCTTGTAAAGATTGTGATCATGTAATATATTGGGCAAACTAAAAGATCAATTAAAACACGTTACAAGCAGCATTTGGCTCATCTTAAATTTAGAAGGTTTGACAAATCTAGTGTAGCCCTACTGTTATGAGAGTATGGAAATATATAAAAACAAACATATTTTAATGAATTCAGATTTAGGACCCTTAAATTCTTGTCTTTATAGTTTATTAAGTAGAAGTAGATCAGATGATGTTAGGATTAGTGACTAGTTAAGCATGACGGCAGTCAGCCATGACTGTGATCATTGTACCATGACCTTTTTTAGATACAAATTAGGGTAGTTTTAGTGTAGTTATTTAGTTCAGTGTTTCTGCTGATGATGATAGCTTTGCTATTGAAATGTACGTCCAGTTTAGTGCAGTTTGTGGTGAGGAGTGTAGGAGAAGTTTGCAGTAAATATATAAATAGAGTAAAGAAGAAACAATGGAAAATGCAGGTCTACTGCAATTACAAAAAAGAATCTTCAATAATTGCGTCTAATGGTAACTTCCTCCGCATTTCGTTAAATTAAATTGATATAAGGTTTATTATATCCTAAATAATTAAAAAAAATATTTGTAATTCTAAATGGACACCTAAGACGCATATAAAATAAACAAAAATAGCAGTCAAATTCATACATAAGTGTATTTAAAATAAATAAGAGTTATTATTAAATTGATTTCGTCTTTGAGCTAATTCTTAATATCAAGTAAATTGCGTGCCAAAAAATGTTACATCTTGAAGGAGCTGAGGTGCAAAGCTAAAATTTTGGCAAGTTTCAAGTAGTAAATCGTAACTACCTACTAGTTTTTGGTAGTAAATCATAACAATTGCAAAAAATAAATACTAACAATCAGCAAAAAACTATTAATAAAATATCGCATCCCCCACGTTTGTTTATGCACTGTTTAGCTCTGCGAGGGATGCTCTGAATGAGATGATCAATGCCATCTTGTGAGATCTCATCCATCAGGCTTGCTGTAGATGACGACGAAGTTCTTGCAAGGTGTTTGCTGCTTGTGGTATACGGCTTATGAAAACGACTCCGGATTGCATATTTCGACATAATATTACCATAAAATGATCGATTACAAACCAAAGACCCGAGATCTTTAATATACAGATATAACTATTCTCCATGCCCAAATATATTGTCGACAAAACAGGAAAACCTTAAATCACTTCCGCTGCAACGACCAAACGCGCACAGACAACGCAAAAGCGATGCTAACCCCTTGTAGAACATGTATATATGCAGTCGATGCGATAGTACACGATTTACTGTTAGTCGGGGAATATCTTCAGCTGTATCTTTAATTATTGTTTATGCGGAAACTCGCCACTAACTAACCTTTCGCATTCGTTTCAATTACATATAACGATGTTCTTCGTTCTCTAACTGTGCCCGACTGAAACGTTACTCTTAACGATGTATCCGACCTACAAACATATTCGTGAACATAATCCGTTACGAGGGCAACTTTGAAATGCATTTAGATAGGAGAGTATGGTATGAAAGTTTGTCTCAAAATAGTTTCGATAGGGAATTTATCGACGTAAAAGTTTTAAAGTTCTTTCGTTTGATAAAGTTGAATTGTTTTAATTCACATTAATTATAAAAAAGAGGTTAAGAAACTATTTATTTGTTTCCCATTTTTTCAGCTCTATATGAAAATACTCATCAGATTCGGTAGGGAATTTTTTTTTTTAGTACAAAGATTAATCAAGTTACTTCACGAATTTGAGCATCTATTAAAATAATTTTGTATAAAATTCTAGGTTTGCAATTTTGTTTAAAAAATAAACAAACAGAATACTCCGCTCTAACTTGTTGCTTATTAAGTATAAACCAAAAACAAAATACACCGCCATCTTGTTTTATTTTATTCCTCGTGTAACGATAGCATTCGTAACTTATTGGTTATGATTTAATGATTTTAAAACTACTATCCAAGTGATAATATAAAATAATCAGATCTTACCATTTTTTATTCATTCCAAGAATACTTTGTCTTGATATATAAGCTATAAGAGCCAATCGTATGACTTGAATTGAAGTTGCTGATTTCTTTCAATCATTCAAATTACGTCTGACTGATTTGTGATTGCTCCACGAACAAAGATATTATATTTAGTGCAAAATTTTCTACCTTACTGCCATTTCTTAGGATTTGCACAGCTGTATTTTTAGGTATATTTCATTTCTATTTATCGCCCATTTACTTAATATTATGTAATGTTGAAAATGAGGTTTTATTATTATTAATATTATTATTATAAACTGGGCCTTAGGAATATAAAGTTTTTGAAAAAAAAATGAATTAAATATAATGCACCTAATTGAAATCTGAAAATTACCATCGTACTGCCCTTACATCTTGCTTTTTTAAAATATTTGAGTATTCTATTTTTGATTATATTAAATAACTTTTTAAAATTAAATAATATTTTAAGTACAAATCAACATTGTTTCACGGCAAACAGTTCAACTTTAAGGGCTCTTAATATATATTTTTTTGTACCTACAGAAAGTATTAACTCCATTGAAACCGATTCTTATACCATTACATTTTCCATTGGCCTAAGTAAAACATTTGAGTGTATTAATCACTTAATTTTGTTAAAGATTGGTTAAAGACTTTTTTATTGAATAAACATTTCTTTCAATGATACTTGTGGAATATTTAATTATTAATCAAATAAAACAATTGGTAACATTGGATTACCTTAGGGGTCAATTTTAGGACACTCTTTCACTTTTGATAAATGATATTCCATGCAATATTCAACATGATAATATAACTCTTTATGCCGACGACATAACTCTTGTGGCTACTGATACCAATAATCAAAATCATTTAAAAAGATGTAATAATATGTTAGATAAAACATGTATTTGGTTACTAAAAAATAAGCTTGTTATTAATAACTCGAAAACTCAATTGTTAGATTTAATCCTTATCAACTACAAATAGAATATGTTTTTTTATTTAAATCTTACCTTCAATTATAATATATTAACTAACACAAACACTATATAATTCCTTTGAATATTAATGGATAAACTTTTAAATTGGAAAGATCAGTTTCTAAACTCAATTATTATGCTATTTACCCCAAATTTAAAACCAATATTTACTAAAAAATAATTACTAATCATGTGTTATGCTCACATAGAAAATAAGTTAAGGTATGGGAGTTAGTTTTTGGGATAACTATGTCTTAGCTAATGATGTCTTTATACGACAAAAAAGATAGTACGCTGCATAGTTACTGTATGCATGCTTTTTTGATTTATGTAAACCTTCCTTGAAAAATTACAATTTAATGATTTTCCTAAGTATTTTCTTTTTCGATATGACTGTAAACGTTAATGTCATATATATTTCTACGACCCAAGTTTCGGTAATGCTCTTGCTGCTCCAAGGTTGAGGTTAATGCTGCATCAACAGCCTCCAAAAATTCAAACAATTAAAATTTACAATAAATTATCTTTGTGGATTTAAAGAAATTTAAATTACAATTTAGACGCCTATAATTTGAGAATCAGCAGTTTTTATATCCAAATTTATTTGTTTTACAATAATCAACTAATATATGTGGTAAGATCGCTTTGCAAACGTAGGTAGTCTTCAATCAAATTAATTTCATTATAAATTTTCAAATCCGCATAAAATAAGAATTTAGAATTTTGAAAAACATAAACGATATCGTTAATAAATAAAATAAAAAGAACAAGCCCTGCGGAACACCAGGAGTTAGTTCAATGTAGTTTTTATATTATTATATTTTTAGTTTTAGTTTGGTATAATTTATTTTTGTATTTATTACAGCCAAATAAGTCAATAAAAAATAAATGTGGAGCAACTTTGATTTAAATTGCTGGATAGGGCGATAGAAATGTTATGTTATTAAGAATTACTACCCAGGGACCCAGACCGGAACCGTTGTGATGGGTAAACTAGACCGTAACCGCTATTTTTTCTTTGTATCGGAATCGAAATTTAAAATAGAATATGCGTATTTTATTTTAAACTAAGTTTAAGCTTTTTTCGCGATTTCACGGTAATCTTTTGAGTTTCAAACAACAACACTACACGATGAGATTCAAAAAGATTGTCAATTCCGCTCCTATAGATAGTAGCAAGGTGTAGGTATATGCCGTATGTTTGCAATGAAGGTTTGAACTAAGTCAGTGTCACTATACTATTGTTGGTGATATTAAATGTAAATATAAACGGTTTGAAAAAAGTTATAAGATAAATAAACGAAGGAAAATTACAACACGAACGCCAATGTCACTAAATGTCAAGAAAATTGATTTATTGTATGAAATTTGTATGTAGCTAACTTAACACTCATTAAAACGGTAATAAGTATAGATATTTTTTTTTTCCGGAAAACAGTTTTTTATTACGACAATCATTTTGAATCTCACAGTATAGTTCACGATTATTTTGATTAGGTGTCGATAGAGAACAAATCGAATTGCAAATTGTGCAAGGAAATTTTTATTACTTATAAAAAAAATAATTTATTCCTTCAATAATTATTGATATGCGATTTTTGTGTTTATAATATTCCCGAAAAAACGCATACTTATTACGAATGCGAATATTTGTACATTAATAGTATGTTATGTATTTGACATTTATCTAGTTTTATTAATTTATTCAATTTATTCAATCACTTAGAGTCACCATAGAACAAATTTGGAAAAAACATTGAATGCGACTCATGACTTCAACAAAAAGAATTTGGAGAAATAGATTTCAACATGAAATGCTTTTCAAATCAGATTCTAAATACAAATACTAACACAACTAAAATCTCGAAGGAAAAATTATAATAAATAGGAGGTTGTACAGAAAAAAAAACATGCATGATTTATCTGTTATCAGAGTCCTTTTGAATAAAACGAATAAATATTTCATATTCTTATGTTCAAATTCTAATCGGCGGTAGTGTATCTTTTATGAAGATTCGAACGTTATTAGCGATGTTCACCATTTTCTTTCAAACATTTATAAATAATAAAAGTTTTGATAACAAAAATGTAGAAATTTATTTTTCATTTCCAATAAAAGAATCATTAAAAATTACTTGCTAATAAGAAATTTATAACAAATATTTTAGTATCTAAATACGGTACCTATAGTAATCTATTCTATACATTTACACTATAAGGCATAATCGTTCGTTACATTTTAAATTAAGCATAACAATACTCTTTTTTTTGCAAGGTTACTGGAAATATAAATAATAAAGGTTTTGATAACAAAAATGTAGAAATTTATTTTTCATTTCCAATAAAAGAATCATTAAAAATTACTTGCTAATAACAAATTTATAACAAATATTTTAGTATCTAAATACGGTACCTATAGTAATCTATTCTATACATTTACACTATAAGGCATAATCGTTCGTTACATTTTAAATTAAGCATAACAATACTCTTTTTTGCAAGTTACTGGAAATATAAATAATAAAAGTTTGATAACAAAATGTAGAAATTATTTTTCATTTCCAATAAAAGAATCATTAAAAATTACTTGCTAGTAAGAAATTTATAACAAATATTTTAGTATCTAAATACGGTACCTATAGTAATCTATTCTATACATTTACACTATAAGGCATAATCGTTCGTTACATTTTAAATTAAGCATAACAATACTCTTTTTTTTGCAAGTTTACTGGAAATATAAATAATAAAAGTTTTGATAACAAAAATGTAGAAATTTATTTTTCATTTCCAATAAAAGAATCATTAAAAATTACTTGCTAGTAAGAAATTTATAACAAATATTTTAGTATCTAAATACGGTACCTATAGTAATCTATTCTATACATTTACACTATAAGGCATAATCGTTCGTTACATTTTAAATTAAGCATAACAATACTCTTTTTTTTGCAAGTTTACTGGAAATATAAATAATAAAAGTTTTGATAACAAAAATGTAGAAATTTATTTTTCATTTCCAATAAAAGAATCATTAAAAATTACTTGCTAGTAAGAAATTTATAACAAATATTTTAGTATCTAAATACGGTACCTATAGTAATCTATTCTATACATTTACACTATAAGGCATAATCGTTCGTTACATTTTAAATTAAGCATAACAATACTCTTTTTTTTGCAAGGTTACTGGAAATTTACCTTGGCTAGCGGTGTGGCCAGCAAAAATATATGTCAGTAGAGCAGTTTATTTTCAATCTATTCCCTTCACTTAGCACACTTTGACGATGCCAGTAAATAAAAAGTCTATAGACAATACCTAATGGATTGTCATTGACAAAGAGAACTATCATTAAGGTAGATTACCTATTGATATTTCGTGTAAAATAAATCAATAACAATAAATGTACGAAAGAGCAACAGGTTCACGGTATCTGCTGCTGTCGTTTATTTCGTAATTATCACCTCGAACATAGCGTTTTGTAATAAAAAAAAACACGGTGCATTTGCGTTCGCTTCGTAAGCCATACATCAGGCTAATATTTGAAACAAATATCATCGGTGTTGGCGTTTATTGCGCACCACTTTATGATAATATTTGTTTCCATAAATTTTTAAAAATTCCATCTCAAAATGTGCTGATAAACTAGCAAACCCTAAGTGTGTTATTTTAGATATCATGTAGTGATTTTAATTGTATTGTAATTAATTTCAAATAGTAGTGCTTGTAAGATTGTTGGTCTATGTAAGTGTAGCATTGTATTTGACCTTGACATATAATTAACTGCTAATCAAATCTCCATGAGGATAAAGCGTGCCCACAAAACACTGCAAATAGAAACATTAGGATTAAACTTCGTTCTAAACGTTTTCTTCACAAATTAATTTAGAATACATTGAATAAATACTTTAGAATCGAACTACTTGGGACGTTTTTAATACCTAATTCTCTGAGATTACAAAACTTTAAATTTGTTGTCAATATTAAATATACCATACTTCGCATTGTCAATTGTGAAATATTTTTGAACAAAAACATGAACACGTTTAAAAAAAAGAATGAGTTATTCCAAAACTGCTGTCTATTTGTAGTATTTGGGGTAAATTATTCATTTGTAATTTCTGGCTTAAATAAATTTGGGATTAATGACTGATTTATTTAAAGAAAGCTCAGAAAAGAAGATAAACTGATTCTTTTTTGTGAAATAACTTGCATGTGAATGATAAAATAATAATACAATTGTTCTTAAAATAAGCAAATATTGGCAGTATTGCAAATCAATAGACGATCCACTGTACAACATTACAACATACACTGGTAAATCTATACGTATACGCAGAGAGAACAATGTCAGTTATAACACTGTTTTCGTTTTAAATACAAGCAATGCAGTATAAACTTTAACTTAACATTACAATAAATAATATTTCGCTGTTGATTTAACATATAAAAATGTTTAATGCAATTTTATATCATTTATTGTTTGAATAGCATTTACTTTTCTAAGGGTGCTTTCTTGTGGTTGATATAACTATTAAAAGGTGTAATCACGTTAATTTAACTATCTGTTAGTATTAAAGCAGTTGGTTTATCATCATATAAATTGTTTAAATTACATTATGTTTTGAAATGTTTTCTTATTATACAGCGTGAATAATAATCGAATGACGAAAAAGGCATCATTCGATTATTAACGATTATCCAATAATTCGATTATGATGTTTGAATTATGAATAATCATTCGATTATGAGTGATAATCGATTATAAAAGAAAAAAGGTCATAAAAATTATGCACAAAAAAAGGAAGTGAGGGTTTACAGAAAAAGTCCTACAACCATCTTTTTCCAATGAATCGTAATAATCGAATGATTATTCGATTATTACGATCATTCGGTTATAGATCATTCGATTATGCTCATCACTAGCGTGAATCATAATATGCTATTTCTATGTGATTTCTAATTGTACCCCTTAACTGCAGGAAACAGAAACTTGTTGGTTATAAAGTAATTCAAAACCTTGCTTTGGACATTTTTTCTACTATAGGAACCTATGTTTTCAAAGAGTGGTAGTTGGTTTCCAAATGTGACAACTTAGTGACAAGATGGTGATAACTCATTTAATATCAAACAGTTATAGACAAATGTATGCTTCATGTGTTTGGAAAATAACACAGCATCATCTATTTTTCAATGGTCTAATGTAATTACGTATTTCTGGTCGGTAATGTAGATAACTATAGTTATATATACATGTGTTTTTCTGTTTATATATATATCTTCGAATATTATTTTACTATTGATAATAATTATTGTTGTATTACGTTTAAAATAAAATTTAGGTCTGCATACATCATATATGCCTAGTAGGCTATATCTAGCTCACATTAATAAATATATGGTGTACTATTTATTATTCCAATTTCTATTTTATATAATGTTACGTTAACCATATTAATTTTAGATTTTTTTTTAAATCTTGTTGTTTTACATACCGAGACTTTAACAAAAAGTAAAGTACATTTAACGATGCGTGCTGCATTTATTTTACCATTTGATGGTTATATCAATATGTGTATATTTAAAACCGTAAAACTAGTTGAAATGACATTTTCTTCAGCGCAGATATTGCCTATACTGCGTCTTGGAACTGCTTCTGGCAAACGTTTAACTTAATCGTTCAAGTTAGAAATTTATCTAAAAGCAAACGACCAAAAGTCGCGACTAATGAAGTTATTGCTCAAGATATTGCCATAGCATTATGGGGATTCCCACAAACTTCTACTACATCCCTCATACTGAGCTATAATATAAGTTGCCGATTAGTAGAATGAATATTGAGGCGCGAAAAATATTACCTATTCATATAAATCACAATTAGTGCAAGAATTATTGGGCGGGAATTCTGCCCATATGTGTGTATGTATATTGCAAGGGTGATATTACACTGCGACCTAAAAGATCTATTGTGTCCCCTGTTTTTGCTGTTTTACAGCTGGCCTTCCAATCCTATTCCTTTTAGAAAGTGTAGGATATCAGAAGGCCCCAGGTTAGGTAAGTCTCCCTCTTCGATTTCCCGTGCTTCCAGGTGCAACGCCCTTGAGTTGCACAGTGCGACGCAATTTGAGAGGCGATGGATGCCATCCTGTTCCCCAATCTGCTCCAGTCGTTTTGCTCTTCCCTTTGTTCCTTCCTTGTGAGGTACTCTCACTTTGGAAGTGGAAGGCTTCTTATGGAGTTCCCACTCCAATTCCTGTTCATTAGCGGTGTCGTTCTGCTAATAAACGTCCTTCCTCCATGGTTGATCCCACGAGTAGCTAGGGAAGAAAAGGTCCACCTCCACAGAAGCCCCCCATGCAGCCGAGGTGAGGCTAAATACAATGGGGTGCACTAGGTGCCCCGAGGTTGGACTAGTAGACTAGTCTTCTATCTAGCCACGCATACCATCAGCTTAGTTGAGGTTGTCTCCTCTCGGTCCGTGCAGTTAAGCCAAGATCCCCCATCCATACAGCCCCGCCTGCAAAGCTAACGATATTTAGAGAGATTTGTTCCTGATATTGGGGAGAATGGAGATTTACCTGCAAATGTTTGGTTCCAATAAGATGAAGCATTCTCTCACTACGTCCTTAATGTTAGAAGCTTTTTATACGAAACATACCCTCATGGGTGGATTGGTGGTAGAGGATTTTTTTATAACGTGTCCTAGATTTCCTCTTTGGTGTCATGTAAAATCTGTGATTTGTAATAATTGACGAAATGCAATTAATTCGTGAGGAGACTTTGGCAAATATCAGTCAAGAAAATGTCCATAGATTTCCATATAGTCTAGAAGTGAATGGTGATTATTTGGAAAACTTCCTTAACTGAAATTGATTTTGTAAAGATTGCAAGCTTTTTACAATATGAAATAATTAAGGAATTTTGCGCGAGGAGAAAATTTTTCTTGGGAAAAATTCCTGTTAATTATTACAGTTATTAGCAGAAATACATTAATTCGTGAAATTGATTTTGTTTATACATTTTTTTGTTCCTTTTTCTGGTTCTCAATAAAATTTGCTTTATTAATTTTAATTAAATATCTTCGTCGTTATTAAACATAGGACTGCTGAACCTTGATACTGTACTCCTGAAGCAGCATTCTATTGAAATTTGTAAAAATATACAGAATGTTTCATTGAAATTAAAAAAGTTAACATCATCTCAGAAAAGAGACAGACTCAAAAAAGTCTTGTTAAAATCAAGTTAGTCATATTAAAGATATTCGAATAAATCCATACATTTGCCTAACCTTGTATAATAAATTCCATTATGGCACCATTTTTCTACCGCAAAATAGCTTTATTACAGCATAGAAATAGAAAAGAAATATAAGTATTTAAATAGTAATTAAATTCAGAATTTAGTGAGCGACCTAAAATATTATATTTAGACTTCATTATTTTCGAAAAATCATTCGTGTACACATCCATCTCCTAGAATTAAAGATTCATATGCTATATAATGAGCACACCTATAATCTTGGCTTTTACCGCCAGATACAAGCTCGCAATAATTTGCTTCATCCTCATCTGCAATTTGTAGACGCGCAAAACGTCCCGTCATACATAAGTAAGACGGGCGCTTTCCGCTTTCAATTATGGAGGCGCTTGTCGCCGAATTAACAGAAACATTTCTTTCGGGGATTCGCCCAGGTCTAGGTCATCCGGTATTAATGAGAGCCTGAATAATTCAGACACACGGAATATCAGCAGGTTTGCTGCAGAAAGACGGAGATGCAAGACCCGTCCGCGCAGAAAACGCTTTAATATACACACATTTAACAAGTTTTGATCGTCGATAATGTGATAATGAGATTGTTTGGAACGCGATAATGTATATAAAAGCGGATGCCGCTTAGGACAGGAATTTCTTAATGTGAATCTGTTTTTTACCGAGTCATTTCTCAAGATACTGTTGCAAAGTTTTCTCAATCGTTACCTTAATTACAAAAAATATTTTGTGGAACTAAAATGAATATAATATTTTCTGAAATTCACCTTATTAACATCTGCCTCTTGGTAAAATCAAAAAAATTGCTTGTATGTATTTATATGGATAACAAAATTTGCTATTTAGTGCTGTGTAACACTGAACTAAATAGCAGTAAAATATTGATCATGGTCATGTCTTGGTAAAATTGTTTGTATATATTTATATGGACAACGAAATTTGTTATTTAGTGCTGTGTAACACTGAACTCAATAACAGTAAGATAGTGATTATGGTCATGATTAATCCGAACTTATAACCTTCTATTCCCGTTCTCTTGACTATTTTTGCTTGGTGAGAGCCGTCTGACATAAAGCCTCCGGAAACAGTGCAACCTCTTGGCTTTTTGTATTTAATTCCCTGCCCTTTGGACTTAAGTCCAGTTCTGCTATAAATATAAGCTCCCTAGTCAATGTTTGTTTCGTGGTAAGTCATTGTTAAGTCAAGTTAAATATGCCGGTCCTATAGTATATAAATCCTTGGACATCTTCTTGTCCTATGATCTATTTTGTCTGCGACCAAAGTTGGTTAACAATAGTATTTGTAAGTTTTTTTTTTTGGAACCTCGAAGATTCCAGTATACATCTAGTTACCACAAGCCCCTTACCTTGCCCTTCCTGGTTTCTGCTGACCTGGATTCAGGGCTAGTATTCTTGGCCTCTTTGAAAGGTCCTTGGATTTAATAGTAGTTAAATCTGTATCCTTTCAGAGCTTCGTTATGGATGCCTTTTCTCTGAACTAGATGCTTGTATCTTCACCGTAGAATATCATTTGTTATTCCAATGAAGATTTTCTTCGTAAATTACATTAAATTGATGTTCCCACTCGAAGCAACTGTACGTTGCAATCACAAGTCGTTTTTTAAACAGATCCATCTGCTCTTGATTCATTCAGGTCTTCTTAATTCTCGATACTCTTCTTGTTACCCTTAGTAGTTTGGCTTACGTCTGCTACCTCGGGTATCTTTTTTCCTTGTGTTCCGGTCTGGCTTCTGCGTTGGATTCGAATATATATCTGTCATTCTAAGTAGAGGCCCTTAACAGTTTTTTTTTATCCGTGCCAGATATGTGTTTTTTTTAACGAGATTGATACTTCTCCAATTTTCGACTTAACAAACTATAAAGAAAATTTAAAGAACCTAAATCTAAATTCATCAAAAAGGGTTTGTTTCTATAAATTTCCGTACTTTCATGCCAATTAATTGTACACGACTAAACAGAAAAGATAAAAATTGCGGGGTAAATTTTATAGTATTAAATTGTATGCTAAAAGAATTAAAAATAAGAAAAACAGCATTTAAAGGAACACTTTTCAAACGATAAATTTCATCATCAGACTTTAGTAACGCAGAATTAATTTATTCTCTTCAAGACGGCAAAAATCGGTACTTTTTTGGATGAAGAGAAAACAGTTGTTGAGCAGTACAACACTGGAAATCCAGGAAAGTTTATCTCATTGAGTAATATTTGATATTATTTTGTTAAATCTGACCCTAATAAGATGTATATCTACATTTTTGTGTATAATTTATTGCAACTAATTCTGCCCGAAAATTTTTGCAATGATCCTCTAATTTATTTGATTATACAGCGTTTTTTCACGGAAGTGGCTAGTTAGAAGTTTTCCGGCTTAACAAAACTCCTCAGTACTTGTTCGACTTCTGACACTTAAACCAAGTGAGAATTAATCAATTACATAGAACGATGTAAATGTAGAAATTTTAACTAAAACCGTAATATCTTAAAAACAGTTGAAGATAGGTATAGTAAATCCTAGTAGTAATCGTCATAGAATTTTGTGATACACTTAAAAATATAATAATATGTAGGGTGTTCCATTTAAAATAACAAAGTTCATGGCGACTTCCGGTTAATCGGAAATGTAAAAAAGGTGGAAATGTTTTAGAAAGAAAGTAAGTACCAAGTTGTTGCAAACCCCAAATTTTTAAAACTTAAGTTGGAAAACCTCTGTGGAAAACTCTGTATATTACAATACTCCTATTATAAACAACAAAAGCCACCCCTGTATCACCCTCATCCATCGACCTATTCGTAAAAACTTCTAAACCCTCTCCAAAAGTGCCTACAAATTTGTTATAACTAACACATTTTAATTCCACGAGATGAATTCGGCCCCTTATGTCTAGTCGCCTTTCTAAATCGCCCGGTTCTAACCTAATTCCTGCTGCTGTAATCATATCCTCAAACGTAAATCTAAAAAAATTAAGTTCCGTGAAATGTAAATCTACTGGTAATATACCCGAAATAACGCACGCCGCGTTCGCCGAAATAGATGAATACTCGGCCAAAAGATAGGAAAATATCTCTCTATTTTAGGGTTGCTTAAAGACTTAAGCAGTTAAAAACATTACGCCTCACAAATTTACACAACATCGGAGTGATCGTCAGAAAATGAATTTTGGCGTTCCCGTTTTTTTTTTTTCTGTGTGTTTACACTCTTTTTTCAGTTTGCAGTGCCTGCTTTATAATTCTCTTCAAGCATGTGTAGGGCTAAACTAGGTTTATAGAACCTCTTAAATTTAAGATGAGCCACATGCTGCTTATAACGAATTTTGATTGAGCTTTTAGTTTTCCTAAGCGTATGGGTACTATACTCGTAACCTAGCTGTCTACTTGATTTTTAAGGTTTTCCTCTATTAAAATTTACGCATGAAGGCGAAACAAAGAATGGAGTATCACATTTGTAGTAAATTTTAATATACTTTTTCCTTGCTTTTATAGAAATCTTCCTTTTCGGTGTTTGATATCTGCACAGTTTTCGAAAAATCGCAACGTGATAACGGGTAGGGTGCTACTGCTGCACTTATTGTCTTCAATTTGCCATTTTAAATTATACAAATTAATTTAATCAACACTCAATTAAATCGCAACAATACACCAAACGATTATTTTCGTTTACGGCGAATTGAGTATGTTTGAGAAAGGATTCCACGAAAACTGCGCGCCTAAAATAAGCGTCCAAGCGGGAAATAAAGCCCCGATTAACCCCGTGAGCTGCTAAATGTCACCGGCGTGTTACCGCCGTATGCTAGTTTATATAGGATTCAATTATCGCTGCACTGTCCGTCCCTAACCTCCTTCAGTAGATGCATGCATGTACGCGGTGCAACAGTCGATGCCGCTGAATGCCCTAGAGGTCGATACTCGGCGACCCTAATCAATAATATATTCGCCATGAATTCGAAATTTCGAAGCGTATCGGCTAACTGAGCGTTTGCAATTCGTGGATAATATAATTAGTTTTAGTAATTAGATGTGCGTCGATGATGCTTATTGTTAATGGCTTTGTTAGCAATGTAGAATAATATGTTGGAATTGCGTAAGACGTACGTCATGGATTCCATAATTTCATAGTTCACATAACAAAGAAATATTAAGATAACAATGACACTAATTCGAGTCTAGCACGACCTATTGCATGTAAGACATTAATGTATCTGATAAGCTAGTACACACAAAAAGATAATTACTCAATTTGAATATAAATGCATCACATTGAATATAACATAACTTCCTATACAAGCAAGAAGATGATGTATTTATATTGAAAATAAAAAATTTGTTCAGTTTTCCAAACCCGTGAATTTGTTAGACGAAACAATTTTTTAGTTCAAATGTAATCAATATACTAAAATCATTATGAACATATAATATTTTCACCACAAAAATAATTATTTTAGATTTGAGTAAATAGATTTTCTCAACTGCTCAACTGGAAACTATCATATTTATGCCTTAATAATTTATGTATATTTGATAAAAGTATATAAAAGTATTATTTGAAGTATTGCCATTATTTGCTCCCAAAATATAAGTATATCGAATTGATAATATTTACCTGCTTAATCTAAGCATTTCTACTATTCAAGGGTAATAATTACCCACTAATTTTGTGTCTGTAACACCAAAAAACCTCGGTAGGGGAAAATTAATAAATAAAGAAATATTATGTAATTGAATAAATTTACTGTCATACTTTATAGTTTTACAGTTTGGGAGAAGGTAGCGTATCGGGGTACTCCAGGAGTGCGCACGGGATATTGATGCGTAGAAGTATAGATGTTATGCGTATCCGTCGTTGCGACGGGTGTTCTCGGGATACTTCCCACTCAATGCCTGGGCCTAGTATCTAGTCGGCGTTGATTCAATCAGTATAATAATTTGCTGGTATTACCTCCTGAAAACTAATAACTAGTAAATATCTACATATGTTTGTTAATGTACACACCTACCATGTTTATATATTATCGACACAATGGCGATGACTCTAAGTATGATTTCAAAGCTTTTTAAACCAGTAATCCTTTAATGTTAGACAATACGTACGCACTTACCTTCGAATATTTTAATGGTCGCATCTGTGCATCAGCCCCATTCCACCCCATTATCTAAGTAGCTGTGAAACGGCTGGGGTATCCATTTAGATTTACTTACACTCACAACCAACAACACTGTTTGCTGGTCAATCAAAAAGTGACGCCAAGTAAAGCGTATGTATAAGCAAAACCCCCTAAACCCCCTCTAAAAAAGAGGGAACCAACAACAGATAAGTTTTAGTGCAATAAATGGTGGAGCAAAATTCGTTTCAAATGTTTCAATTTTATGGTAATTTCAATTTGATATTACATGTTCTAAGTATAAAACATTTAATAATTTTATATCATTTAACCAAACATATAAGGGATTTTATTTTGAATCTCCAAACTTTCTCACTATGATTGCATAGATTTATTCCTTACAACAATAACAATGTTCATTTGGAGGAAGTATACTTCAATGCAAAAATTTATGCTATTTGTTCTAAGAGTATATTGTGTTTTCAGAGAATTTACTCTTACGTTCTAATCAACCAGATTTTGTTTATTTAAATATATACTAAGTTTGGATTTCTGAATAAATAAAAATATTCAGATTGATAATAGACTTTTTGTGTGTACTTGGCAATTATTAAAAAAACAAACACTCGATAAGTAACAAGTTGATTAAATAAACATGAAATGAATTATTATTATTAAGTTGCAATCAGGTAGCTACTAGATGAAGCAAAAGAATGCCCATTCTTTCACAGGAATGCTAAGTATTGCTATCAATCAGAAAAATGACCAAACTTAGAAAATGGCAGGTGTTAAATTAACCAGCCTTTGCTCAAATATTACCATGTTAAATGCATACAGATTTTGTGACCTAAATAAAAACACATTTGTTATCATTTTATGATTAGATTAGACAAATATTAAATTACAACGTAAATATTATCTGTTATTTATAACTATTTTAAGAAAATAGCATTTATCTGGCATTGATGCCTTTCTAACGCTACCATTTGCCCAGTGCATTGATCGTTGATCGCTAAAATCAGGCGTAGTGGTGGAGACAGCCGCCGTTTTAATGATTACGGGTCTTTAAAGGTGTTTACTGGTAAATCTATCAGATTAATAATAAGTGAAATAAAGAAATGTAATCTTTACCATGATTTCTATATCTAAAACTATAATTTTTGGCTAACTCACAATCAGTAATATTTAATTAGAAATTGTTTTGTTAAATTAACATCTCTCATGCCCTCAGGTAGATAATTCCAAATAAGTAGTATTGGTTTTCTGGTGCCAATGGAACGCCTTTATCTCTCAGCATTCGCTAAGGAGTAGGGGAAAATCATCGGAAAACCTTACTCCTGTAGCTGGATCTGGGAAGTAGTCCCAGACCTTGTTACTGATAGCCAGCAAATTATTTATCTTTCTTCACATATCATGAATTTGCAATTAAAACGGCAGAAGGATGGACAAGAAACCCACCATGAGGAGAAGTTGTTATCTCTAACATCTGTGTCGCATCGCGACCAATTTTACCTGTTAGCTAATGTCCTAGTTTCTGTACGTGTGAGTGGACATTTAACCAAAACATGCCCCGCTGTATCTACCCCACCACACTTACAAAGCGAATCATTAACCCTCCCAATTCTACAAAGAAAAAAAAATAATTAAAATTACGGTGATCCGTTATTAATCTCTAATATCTGTTTCGCGTCGCGGCCAATTTAGCCCCTTAGCTAATGTCCTAACTTTCGTACGCGACAGAAATTAATCAGTGAGTTAGAGGATATTCAAATAAAACAAAACATGCCTCGCTTTATCTACCCCGCCACATTCACAATACGAATCATTAACCCTTCCAATTATACATAAACATGCTTTAAAATTACGTCTCTGTACTGTCGCATACTGTAAAAGCGTGTCACGTGACCATTAAATTTCCTAGTCCACCTCCAATTTAAAGTAATATCCTACGTACCCTGCCAATCACTATCAAGTTTATCCTTAAACGCATTTTTAACTCCGCTAGTCAAATTAACCAATGCCTAACTATCGCGCTATCCCCCGAGATACCATTTAGACATTTATTAATCTACAAAGAAGCTACTTTAAATTCAAATATCAGATAGTTGGTATCACTGAAACTGGTAAAAAAAATCTTTTTCAGATTAAGGCGAAGAACCCATGGAGTTTCAGTTTTAGAAATCACTTTTTTGCGACCTATTGGGTATGAAAAACAAAAGAGTGTAGGATATGTCATTTCTTGGTGTTATATTGATAGTTAGGAAAATATTTGGCGTATTCGCGACACTCTAGATTGAGAAATTAAAATTCAATTGTTTGGCAACCAAAGAAACGGCAACTGACAAGTTATATAAGCCTCTTAAAAATACGTAGAATCCGAATATGCCCAAATATATAGGGAGTTTCATTTAAATTTTGAAATTTGATTATATTTCCGGTAAAACTGAAAGTGATACAAAATTAAATAGTTGCAAATTTACAGTAAATAACAATTGTGTAATTTTATTAAAGAGTAACTATGTGTAAATAAAAGAGTTATGGGCATCGAGTATATCTATTTTTATTGCTAACGATGTCCGGCCGTTTCATGTATAGTATTTAAAACTTTTACTCGTTCATTTTTATTGGTATTTTAATCTTCAAAATGAAATTTTAATCAATGATATTACTTAAACATATTCATTAATTTGCGTGAAAATGCTTTTTAGTTATAAGTTAGCTATTCCAATAAAGTTAAGTACTATAACTTTCTGAAATTTAGTACAATAAACTTACCTGTGTATAAACGAGAATTGCTTTCTTCATTTCAAGTAACGATGGCGCCGAGAATAGAAGGAATTCTAAGAATCTAGATATACAACGGAACAGATATGAAGCTGAAGCAACCACTACCCTTTTATTGCATCATTGAAATCGCCGCTTTAAGTCTATTTTCCTTAGAAACGGAACATACTACTTATATGAGATTTATTATAACATAAATTATATATATATAATTTTCATCATATCAAATTTAACAAAATCTTGACGAATCCATAATTGAAAATATAGAATTAGAAGAAAGACAATCTTCAAGCATTCTTCTACATCGGAACCCTAGTAAAAAAACAACTTATTCCATCTCTTTTATCAGATAAATCGTACTATATAAATATTTCTGATGGATTTCGTTTATCTACTATCCATTTTTTTTATCTATTACACATAATGTACATAGACTCAAAGGTATATAAACCACTCATGCATATACCTACATGTAGGTGTATATAATAAGGATCAATAATTCTTGTACCGGAAATAGACGAAGGCTACCGGAGATCCACGAGTATCGGAGTCGATAAATTTCAACAATATTCGTCCAGTATGGCGATGGCATAACAGAAGAGATTAGCGAAGATTAAGCAGTAACGATTATAAACAGATTAGTTGGTGGGTAAAGGTTGAAAGTTAATTTGCATATTCATTATAATGATCGGAAATTGTAGTAAAAGTATCACTGGGGATTTGAAGTTATGGCATAAATTAGCTTCTAGTTTTCCTAGCATGCAATTACTATCATTAATGTACTCATAACAAATACTTCATGAATTTGATTATTTATACAGTGTGTCCCCGAATCGACGCATGAATAGGTATAATTGTCTGAAAGTTTTTGAATCGAAATTTCATCTTCTCAGTTTAGCCATGCTCAGATTCTGCGATTAAGTTAGGACTTTCTTGGGACTATTATCAGAAATCATCTGATATTGTCCGGCGTAAAACTGACTTCATCTGACCATAAATTTGGATTTGTAAATATTCTATTCACTCAGCTTCAAACCATATATAAAAGTCAAATCAAGGAACAAAATCCATATCTCTTGGATTGCTTATAAATGTAGGTTTATAAGAGGAAAAACGTTTTTTTTTTTTTGGGGAAGGGGCGTCGTTTGTCAATATACAAATATCATTTCTGTTTTACAAATGAATTTCTTTTTAGCATTGTATCAAAATTGCATTTCCATTTTGCAAATTTTTGATTACTAACTTATAGTTGCATTTACTCCAATGCAGCCCAAAAAATAAAACATTGGCAATTTGCGTAATTTTTCGGAACATCAAAGTTTAATTATAAAGTTATAATATACAATAAAATTCGGCACTCGCTTTCATATTGGAGCTTTCAAATTTGCATTTAAATAACAGTACTTTTCACATAACAATTTCTGCTGACATTGTAATAATAACCCTCTAACTTTTATCGATATTCGTGTGCCTTCTAAAACTTTCTTTAAAGAACGCTTCTTGAAACACTGTGAATAACTTCTTACATTAATATCTTCCGTATCAACATATTATGCTGAACCAAAATTGTTTTGTAGTTTAAAACCATTCAAACACAATCGTTTGATTGCCATTTAATAGTAGGCACGCTTTTAGATTTTTTTAACTTTAAACGTTTTAAATCAAATAATAATTTATTGATAATAACTTACTGGCAAAATAAATAGTAAATAGTTTACATACAAAAACGTTGGTATACGTTTATTTTCGTGAAGGCAATGTGAAAGATCTACTTCATGCATAAGCTCTTCATTCATGCAGTGAATGAAATATGGAAGTCGTATTATGAAGCGCGCGATCTGCCGGGAATGATAATGAAAGCTTTGTTCTCAACACTACTTTCGAGACTGTAGACGCAGGATATAAGCTAAAAGATTTTCAATTAAGATGACTTCTAAGAATTTCAAGTCGTAGCAGTTCATTCCTGCGACTGTAGCTTCCCGGACTTTTTGACGGCATAGACCAGTTTCCTCTTGATCCCTCTTCGTGGCGGCTCTGTGCCCACTCTGAATCTTTGCCATACTGGGTATTTTTCTCCATATCTTTCTGTTGACGGCCTCCTGTCTTCAATTTTCTATTCCATACTATTGATTTCTTATAGTATTTCTTCCACCCATCTATTTCAATGTCTTCTTTTGGTCTGCCAACGTTCGGGTTCCAATTCGTGATTTTCCTCATAGTATCCGTACTTTTTCTTCGTGTTATGCGTCTTAGCTATTTATTTTTTATGCTTTTCTGAAATTAACGATATTATGTCTTCCTAGTTCTATCAGAATTTCATTATTATTCTCCCTCTGTACCCCTTCTCTTCTTTTTGAGGGCCTACCATCTTTCTTACAAGTTTTTTTTTTCAAAACTCCTCAACTGTTCCTGCTTCCCTTTAGTCAAGCACAATACCTCAGACGCGTATGTTATCACTGCTCTATAGACATTTTATAGACATCTGTAAATTCGAGATTCTTTCTTGTCTTGCTTATATTTGCATCCGTCAGAATACTTATGTTTGCGTAAAAGGCCTTATATTCTAATTGATTTTTTACTTTACTTGCTCGCTCCGTTCTTCTGTATTGTAACTCCCAAATATTAAAATTCCCTAATACTCTCAAAAGTAGACCTCCTCTCCACCGAGTCATGATAGGGGAGGCATGTCATCTTATAATGCAAGAACTATCAAGGAGCAGATATGCAGCATTGGGACATTTTGTACCATGTGGAAGGTAACCTTTTGGGATTGAAATCAGACCACATGATTTAGATATATCTATTTAACAGAAAATTCGAGGTGGAAATCGCGGATAGGCTCAGCTGGAATCAATCTAGCTACTGAGACAGGTTCAGGGAATTGATCTGATTTACAGACAGATCAAAACCCGAGAACCCGAGCTGGAACTGGAATCTATAGCAAGGTAAGAAACACAATAATCACCTTTCCTTTAGAAAAATACGCCACAGTCTTTCAGGCAGAGGCATATGCGATATTGCATTTTGCTCTGAGACTGAAATCAATCAGAGGACTTATAAAAACAAGCGGATTTCTATTGCAACAAACAGACACGCCATACCGAGGGCACTAGTGAACCACAAAATACAATCAAGACTCGTTTGGGAATGTATTCGAGAACTGAATAGTCTAACAGACCGCAATTAAGTCACTTTGCTGTGGTGCCCGGGCATTCGGGAAAGAAACACTGAGATAAAACATCCACGCAAACTCATAGAAAGGCCTTTATTAAGGGACCATCAAAGAAGAAGACTGAAGAACTACTGTAACTTGGTAGAAATCATCTTTGCACCGTAACAGATCTTACAGGGCACTGCGCACTGAAAGGACACCTACAAAAAATTGGAATCAACAGTGAGGATACTAACTGCAGATTGTGTAATGGGATGAAAGAGAACGCTTACTACATTCTAGGTGAATACGAGGCTTTGGACTCAAAAAGACAGGCAAATTTTGGCAAGTCAAAAATGAATGAAGAAGATTACTTCGATCAACCAGCCACAGTGCAGGGTACCCAGAATACTGGAATGGCTGATTAATTAATGGGTAAGAAAAAAACGGGAGACTAAATACAAAAATCTAAGAGGCTGCAGTGTTTTCGGAGACCTCAAGTAAGACGCCTCGCACAACCAAAAAAAAAACACTCTCAAAAATGACTACAAAGTAACATGTTTCCTATATTTTCCATTCACACATAATTAACTGATCTAAATTTTCCCATAATAAGCACAAAAGAGAAATCTTACGTCTCCGAAACAAAATAAGGTTTTCCCAGCGTCGAGATTTCCCGAACAACTTCACTTTTGTAGAAACTATAATTTCTTTTATGTCCTCCGCCTCCGTCAACCTTCCGCTTAATTATTCATATGCGCGGACCGCAAATAGTAATTGCAACGTCGTCGTTTGTCTTTGTTCGGGCTCTAGCGCGCTACGAGGTCTAGTTGGCCGCGGGCAAATCCGCGCCTGCGCGTTCGCCAAGTTACGAACACATTTCGTTTTCCAAGCGGAACAGATTATTCATATTCTGGTTTGATTGAAGATATTACAAGACAAGATTATTTTATGATCGATGATGTCGTATGCCTAGGTAGGCATATTACGGTGTTCGCTTTTTATTGTCATCAGACTAGATGCTGCGCATCTAGGAGTAGAGGAAGGTGGTACTTGACGAAGGTGGTTTTTTGAAGTAGGTCCATTCACTTGAAATCATAATGGTGCAGTACGGTTGAATAGTTTACTTTTTTCTGACTTTTGGAACCACCCTTATAGTGAAATATTTTTCCCATCCCTTTCCATTCCCTTCCCATTCCCTTTCCCATTCCCATTCCTTTCCCATTCCCTTTCCATTCCTTTCCCATTCCTTTCCATTCCCATTCCCCTTTCCCATTCCTTCCCATTCCCTTCCCATTCCCTTCCCATTCCCTTTCCCATCCCATTCCCATTCCCTTTCCCATCCCTTTCCCATTCACTTTCCCATTCCCTTTCCAAGCCCCTTTCCCATTTTCCCTTTCCCATTCCCTTTCCCATTCCCTTCCCATTCCTTTCCTCATTCCCTTTTCCGCATTCGCCTTTCCCATTCCCTTGTCCCATTCCCTTTCCCATTCCGCTTTCCCGATCTCCCTTTCCCATTCTTTCCCATTCCGCTTTCCCATTCGCGCTTTCCGCAGATCATTCCCTTTCCATTCCTTTCCCCATTCCCTTATCCATTCCCTTTTCCATTACCTTTCCCTTCCTTTCCCTTCCATTCCTATTCCATTCCCTTTCCCTAGCCCGTCCCACTCCCTTCCATTCCACCTTTCCCATTCCGCTTTCCCATTCCCCCTTCCCATTCCCTTCCATCCCTATCCGCTTCCCTTTCCCTTCCCTTTCCATTCCCTTTCCCCATTCCCTTTCCATTCCATTCCATTCCCATTCCTTTCCATCCCTTTCCCATTCCCATCCCCCCATTCCCTTTCCATTCCCTTTCCCATTCCCTTATCCATTCCCTTTCCCTTCCCTTTCCCATTCCCTTTCCCATTCCCTTTCCCATTCCCATTCCCATTCCCTTCCCATTCCCTTCCCATTCCCTTTCCCATCCTTTCCCTTTCCCATTCCCCTTCCCATTCCCTTTCCCATCCCTTCCCCATTCCTTTCCCATTCCCTTTCCCATTCCCTTTCCCATTCCCTTTCCCATTCCCATTCCTTTCCCCATTCCCTTTCCCATTCCTTTCCCGCAATTCCCTTTCCCATTCCCTTCCCCATTCCCTTTCCCATTCCCTTTCCCCATTCACCTTTCCCATTCCCTTTCCATTCCTTTCCCATTCCTTTCCCATCCCTTTCCCCCATTCCTTTCCCGATTACCTTTCCCCATTCCCTTTCCATTCCCTTCGCCCATTCCCTGTCCCATTCCCTTTCCCAGTCCCTTTCCCATTCCCGCCTTTCCCTCCCATTCCCTTTCCCATTCCCAATTCCCCATCCCTTTCCCTCCCATTCCCCAAGATTACAGCTTTAAAAATAGTTGGCGATTTTCCCTATATTTTCATTTTCTTACCACTCTATTCGCATTTTATTTTTCCAAAAAAATATTATCAGCATCAAATGCAACGATCCAAACACCCACAAATGTCTGTTGCAAAATGTCATTTTTTTAATAATATCCTCCATTTTAGGCCGCTATCATGTATTTGATTCTATATTCGCAAATAGTGGCCGAAAAAAATTGCATAAGTCTCAAGCCTTCAAAAAAAAAATTGGCGTTTCTTTTATATTTTCAAAAAGTCTCTGCCCCATATTGCGTCCGCCATTTATTTTGCAAAAACTAATATAAGAATCAAAATTAGCGACCTAAAACGCTGCATACGAATGTCTGTTGCAAAATGTCTCCTACAGTTCAAAAAATTTTCTCTTCAATATTGAATCCTCACTTTTATTTTTCTAAAAACTCTTGTAAGAAACGAATTCAGCCAACGACAAAAGGTTTTGAACACAAATATCTGTGCAAAATGCCATTTTTTTAATACTCTTCTTCATTTTAATCGCGCGCATCTTGTTTTTGATTCTATAGTTCGCAAAATAGTGACCCAAAAATCGCGTAAAAATCCCCGATATTATGTCTGCTGATTTTATTTTCTACGTAAAATTTAAAAATGAATAATTATATAGAAACAATCTTTTCCTAAAATCAAAAATAGAACTGAATCAAAGACCAAGTCTTCGGTTGACAGTCTATATAGTCAAAATATTTTTAAGATTATGCCCCATCGAATTCAATAATTCCAAGTTTTAAAAATTGAATTTCCCGCTGTTATTGTGACAATATTTATAACATTTTCGACTTACCGCATTTTTATGCACTAATTATGTTTTATTTAATAGACACTATTAATAAAAGCGATAGATAGCATACATCTCCACGCGTAGTGTAATAAATCCAAAAACGCTGTAGATTTCATGCATTCAAAAAAAGATATAATATGTGCTATGCGAAAGTTAAAGGGGATATGACGAATAAATAAAAGCAAATATTCCGTGTGTTGCTTCGCTTAACATAAAAATATGTTTAAGTTCATTATAAAACAGAATATTAATCCATTGACGCCAATATGTGTGTTTTGGTTTTTATTTATTTACTGAACTGTTACTTGCTTTGACTCCTTTAATATTCATTTCATAATAATTTGCGAATTGACAATTCATTTATGAAGGCTCTACCTCTTCGCTGCGCGCGCAGTTAAAACCACTTCATTCGTATCGCACCGACTCTTCGGTTATCTTATATTTTTACGCGTTTGTGGCAACGGAAATTCCACTTACGTTTAATCACGTCAGATCAAGTTTAATATTTGTTTGTGTACACTTTTCTAAAATCAGCCTAGCTGGGACATCATAGTCGCCAGCGGAACTATTCTTTGCCCGTAATATTATATATTGTTTATATTTACAAAATAATTAACAAAACTTTTGTAATTATAATAGTTTTAGCAACAAACAATTTCACATATACTTAATAGATGTTTCTTGTTCGTATTTTCAATATTATTATTAAGGAATTTTGAAATCAAAAATCTGATCTACATATGTTTACACAAAAAATTCTAAAAACTGTAATTCGATTTGTGTCGTCATAAAAAGCAATGAAAAATAAAACATTAAGAAAGAATAACTATTTAAAAGGAGGTAACAATTTTGAAAGTGTACTTTCTTTAACAGTTGCTAAATATAAATTGCCAAGTGGCACTTTATGTTTGATAAATTATTTTAAGATCTACATTTAAATTTTTTTATAAACAACCTGAAATAACTCTTTGGCAATCAAAGTAATGGCTTAAGTAAAAATTATTTCTTCAAAATAATTATAAACGAATACACTTGAATTTTTATAAACTACAAAGAAAAGTATATTGTATCCTGACAGTCGTAGCGACAACTAATCCCCTTGTGTTATGCGCCAAACGTTACGCGCAAGCCTTTCGGTCAGAGATTAAACATTCGCAGAATTTTACTGGTTTCCGCCAAATAATGTAGTATTAAAATTCTTAGAATCTGCACACGCGCAATCG
Source organism: Protaetia brevitarsis (assembly GCA_004143645.1). NCBI lineage: Eukaryota > Metazoa > Arthropoda > Insecta > Coleoptera > Scarabaeidae > Protaetia > Protaetia brevitarsis. The sequence continues at coordinate 86,149 of RXPK01005003.1, read as the reverse complement.
CTGCGTAGATTAAAAGAGATATGTGTCTTTCCTTGCGTTTCCCAATGGCTTATTTTCCCATGTCGATAGATGACAGTGATAGTAGACACCGAATATGAGATTATCTTTACTTAGGGCTAATTATATAAATATTCTGCGTTTAAATAAAATGATCCAACTCTCATAATAATAACTACAAATTCCAATTTGACGATTTTTATATTTAATATTATTATACTGACGCTCGCAAATAATGAAAGTTTTGGATATCATTAATACTGTGCGAAACTCTAACCAATTCTCATAATTCCATTAAAATTAGGCAAAATAATTTGTGCAATTTTATGTTATTTAATACACTAACTTCTGATACATGAATTAGATCAGCAATTGTTAGCACCTGCTCAACGGTTTCTTCATACGAATTTACTTTTAATTTTAGCGTTGGTGCAGTAATTTATAAAAATATTCTCAAATTGTTCGCGTTCTGTAACTTGTAATTCGCTATTCGCTGGCAATACTTCGATTCGCGCTGTATTTCGTCAAATTGTTTTGATGAAATTTTCAAATCGAGAAAGACGTATTTTCAGTTCTGTTAACTACGGGAATTTTGTCTGTTGCGTAATTTTATTAGAAAAATCCGTTAAATACTTTTCAAACAAATGTTATTTGCGCTTTCATAGCACCACGCTTTTTTATTAATGTTTCTATCGACATTTGTACGTTTTTAAATGTGTATAATATCAATTCTGAAAGGAAAAAAGGACTTACATGTAAACGTTAATGGAAGTCCACGTGTTTTTTGTCAAAGAATGGCGAGGTGTGTAATTCGTTCTACCCGTGTGGCGTGTGGATGTTTCTCGATGTTTTTAATGCTTCCGATCTTCGTACTGATGGTTCTGATATAATAAAACGTGCGAATCCGACTCGTTTGGACCAAAATGTGTGTGTTTATTGAAAGAAAATGATTGAAACTGAGTTTTAATAGCACTCAAAATAAAACGATGTGTTCGTAATGACGTGTATTAGTGGACTGTGTCTGACGACTGAGAAACATAATACAACGTGCCGTTTGGGCATGCGCATAATACAAACAGTAAAAAAAAAACATAACATTCTAACAGTTTATATTTTAAAAATGTTTCCGAATATAATAAATATTAAAATACAATATTATTCACAACTACCAATTAATGTAATTCAAATGCAGGCTTGGCTTTGAAAAAGCCCGTTTTAAGTTGAAATTTATTTTATCCGCCATCTAGTAGCGCTCGTGTTTATTTCTACAATCGTAACGAAGTGTTTTCGTGGTTTTTCTATAAAATTGAATCGCGAAAACACCTTAACGCTTTTAAAATATGTTCCGTAACCCCGTCCGGATTTTCTAAACTTACCTTTCGCATTAACAAAACGACCCTACGGTCGAAACGATTTAATATAATAATAATTAATGATATATGTGGCGCCATCTATGCTCCTATGTGACGATTATTTGTACCGTCGTTATAATCTTGTAGTGAAAAACACACCACTATAAATCGACTCATTTGAGAAAAATATCGCGTTCGACCTTATTTTAGGGTTCGAACCGTAAGAGAAACATGTAAGAACTGTTTCCACGTCGAGCCCACTTTCAGTGCCACCATAGCGTAGCAGCGATCGTACGAAATAGCCCAACTTTGACGTTCCAAATCCATCGAAATCCGCTTCGATGACATTTCTCGGTCTGCAAGGGCGTTCGTTTCCCACCGCCTACTACGATCTAATTTTTGTGCGAATTTTCTCCTCTTTTCCTACTTTTAATTATTAATAACGATACGCCTATGCAGTAGACACCCCCGCTACCCTTTCGCCCATCTATTATTTCCCTTTAATCATTTCCCCCCGGCGCCTATTCCCGCCGACTTTTTCACGCCAAATTTACACGCTATAGATAGGGCGACGCCTATGGTGTGCGACAGAGAGTAGAAAAGGACACACCTGTCGCCTTTTATTATTATTAATGTTTACCCCTGACCTTTCCTCGTGCGTTATTTTTTGGCAGCATTTGATTTCACTGTTAATAGGTGCTTGCGCCACTACGTCACATTGATAAAATATAAGCAGTAGTCATCAAAAAAGAAAAATATATTAGGAATGCAATTATGTCAATACAAATAAAAGTTGAAATTATTTTATTAATTGCATTTTATTAGTTTGCCGCGTCTTTAGCTGACCGCAATAAGAAAGGACTTGGGAGCTGCCCAACTTTCTTTTGCTGATTTGTTGCATGAGGTCTCTTGGTTTAATTCTCCGTACTGCAAGATCCTTTATTGATTTTGTTTTGAAGCTGCTATATTCTTCATTAGTTTCCTAGAAGAAGTTAGAATATTTTGCAATTATTTGGCACCCTTTTTATGAGGTATGCAAGAAGTCCGTTGAAAGTTGCTGAGAAAATTTTCTCAGGAAATTCTCTTGAACACACTGTTGAAGCTTCGACGTGCAAACTCTAACCTTTCATTCATGTACAAATTACTGCATGGTGAAATTGCCTTTTCCAACTTATTAGGTAGGCTGCCAAAATAGCAATCAGAATCCTTATATGTATTCAAGATAAAGATTAAGAAGAAAATAGTTTTTGGAGTTTTCAAAGAATGTATAAAAATACTTCATAATACTAAAAAAAAAGAAATAAATACTTATGGAGATTTTCAATTTTTCAGCAGGAATAACATTGGAGCTACATCGATTTATTTCAAAACCATAATATTTACATTTCAATATAATAATTTCATGATTCATCTTCAACTTTCAGCTGACAGTCTAAATAAAGTAGCAGTGGTTAAGTTTTGATAAAACTTCTGAATCATTGCTCTACAAAATCTTTTCAAAAACGGAAGGTTTCCGTACTTGTCCTTCGAAATTGATATGCGATCATTACGTAGCGCTTTTGGAGCATCTGTATTTGCATTAATTTTGCTCTTGTTTCGATTTACGTAGCTCTCCCATGGTTGTCGATTGATTGACTGGTTTAGTCACTAATTGTAACTATGAATCAAGTCTTCTTGTTATCCCCTTAATACCACAGCTTGAGGCCTATTGTATTATTGCATACCTAATGTATTTCTTTACATAAACAGATTAGTTTCTTTCACCAAGTTCAGTAGCCTGTATGGTAAACCTTTTTTCCAGCAGATCAGTCATCGGGTTGATTGCTACTAACAATGGTAGTCTCTGCCATTCGCATTCCATTACGCAATGCATTCAAAAACAACGTGCTGAGCTGTCTCCTCACTTTCTTGCATAGTCTACATAGGATTAATTTTTAAAGACGTCACTCTTCTAAGCTGTACTCGGATCAGAGCCAGTACATCCTCAACTAGTTGCCTCATCATTCGTATGTTGTGCGTTGCATGTTTCTATTGCTAGTATTTCTGTTTGTTGTATGATACTATGTTGGTAGTAGGGTTTCTCCGAATATACCAGCTCCAGAACCTGTGATTCTTTTTGACCCATTTGCATACCACTTTGGTTTCTGTTTGGCTTTCCACTCATCCCAGTCCAAAATGATTTTGAAGGGTTTGTCAAAGGAAAGTTTGGAAGTCATCATGTAATTTTCCATTTCAAGCAAATGGTTCGCAATTTCCGCCTGTATGCTCCCAATCTCGCTTCCCCTTTAATATAAACTCTAGGGAGTCGATTTAGCATAGCTTCTATAGTAGCTACTGATAAGCTTCTTGCAGTTACAATGATGCACAGGCAAGCCAACTTCGAACCTTTGCGAGTTTAATAATAGCCTGTTTTTGCGTACCTTTGGTCCACCAAACTAAGCAGACATGGGTTAATATGGGTTTCAGCATAGCATTGTGTAACCAGTAAATCATACGTGGTTTCAATCCCCATGTTTTTTTCAATTATTCTGGGGATTCACATTAATACCCGTCTGTCATCTGTTCAAGATTTTTCAGGTTAAATTTTCGAGTCAAGTACCATTTCTAGGAATTTAGCATTTTGACTGAATTGTACCGTTTCGCTATAAAGAGTTGGTGGTTTTAGGCTCATCTACCTTTCGTCTTTTCGTAAAGGGATAATGTAGCTCTCTCATGAATTATTAAACTTAGTGCGTAGTGTAACTCATTCAGATTTGCCTCGAAGTACTTTTATTTCAGTAATAGGACGTTTGGGAAACTGGCATTCGGCTTTGTAAAATAGTTTTGAAAATTGCGTTCGGTTGTGTGCAACATCTTGTTGTACTTCGAATCGTTTAGAAGTTCGTATCTGGTGTTTTGCTTAACTAATGCGACGTTTATTAGATTTGCTATGGAATATCATTCCATATTTCTCATAAGAGACAGGATTCGTCAAACTTCAAAGTTCTTTTTCTTTTTCCTCGTAAGTATTCCAGCTTGTAGCTATACTCTTTTGAAGTTAATAGACTCTTTTGGTTGTCTCGGCCTTCATCTAGCAACTGGAAGGATACTAATTAATCTAGATAGATGTTTCATTTGTGTGTTCTTCGCTACACTAATTTTGTCGAAACAGTTCAAATGCTTGCGGTTACAGTTCTCACAACAACGTGTGACATGGCCCGAATTCGTTTTGTTGTGTTGATAATTCTTGTCTTAATTTGTTTTCGCTTCGTCCCAGTTTCCATAGCCATCTCACTAGAATCATCTCTGCTATTATTTTTCATCTTTTACACTTGCCGCAGCACATGAATCATAACAGAACAACTAATACTGCAAAATGTTCCGTGTCAGAACTGTTAACTACCAATATAAACAATGTTTCACGATAATTTTGATCATTATTCCGATGCACCCTTTATATGATTTGGTCAATTTGGAGAACTCTATATAAAACGATATACAAAAATAATTACTAACAATAATAACGTCGCATAAAGTCTTATATGATCTATGCTTTTATCAGTTGAAGAAAATATACAAGCCCCACATCAACAAGCTGCCCAAAAACGCAATGGATAAAAAAAACTGGGTCAAGTGAATAAAACCGTATCTCATCATTTGTTCTTCAACTTCTTTCTCACATAAATGCACTGAGCCTTATCAATGAATAAAGGTTTTAATGATCATGCCAGGTTTGTTTGCATACCCAAACATTTACAAAAAGCAATGAAAGGAAATTGGAAACGATCAGCTCCTCGTGCCCCAAACAGAAACGATATACACACCATCAAATATTTAAGATTCGCCGATTGCCAAATTATTCCAGAGCCCAATCTCTTAGGAGCGCTGCATGCAAGCGTACAAACCTTACAGCAAAGAAAAAGGCGAGCGGGAATAAAAACAGGGCAGCCCATCACGCAAAAGGTTACAACGGAGGGAAGAATGGCGACGACTACGAACGAGTGAGACAAAAAAAAAGAGCGTAGCATTCACGTCGATATTCTTCCTTCGTATGTTTGCCTTCCGTGTATTTATGTAGTATATATTTTGCGCTGTGCAACAACGTATTGTATAAGCCCGAAGAGATCTCCTAATAAGGAAGCGTGGGCGAGAGTAGCAAAAGAACGTGGGCGTCCTTTCCGTTCGGTTGATACATACGGTTATGACGAAGTCTTATTACTGATTACAGTCACTTGCATATGTATGGAACCCGAGGGTCGGTTGAAGACGCTGAAATGGGAAAATCGAGTGGGTGGTGGGGTTGACCGCCTACACACTTTCTCAAGCTTTAAATGAATTTTCCTCTGCCAGCTTTTGGGTAAAGGCGAAGTTATCCTAAACATAGAGTTGTAATAACTCTACATCTGGAACTAATAATTATATTCTAGAAATTTAAAATGTTTACAGAGCGTTACAGGTTGAGCAAGAAAAAACGAATTTGATTTTAATACTGGCAAAACAAAACAATGAAATAAAACGGTATCTCAGCGCAGATAACAGGTTTCAATATGTTAGTTATTATCAGAATTCACTCATAATTTCTCAAGGGTGTCACTACATAATTTCAATTCAATGGAAAATCATCGGGATTATCGCCAAGAGAAAAGGAACATTTTCTCAAAGATTCACAAACCGATTTGTTTCAAAATTTGTGAGCATGTTAAATAACGTTATTTGAACACAAGTGTTAAGTGGACTTATAGAGAAGTTTTCTTCATCATAAATAATGCACACTGCCAAAATTAAAACTACATCACCATTTTGGAATAATAAATATAATAATAATAATAAAGATAAGTGTAGTAAAAGCTTATCTTGACAGGTTCCTCGATATGAAAACTTTAACTTTGAATGATTCCTATTTGAAACAAACATATTACAAAATTCTAGAAAGTAAAACGTTGTAGCATATCTTTGGAAGCACATATGCGCATATCCAAATATTATACGATTTTAAAATAGTACAAACATTGACTAGTCTGTTGAAATACCTTGTTAATGCTTATTTTTACTACTTGAGATACTACATTACGATTAACATAATTTTTATTTTATTCGATGGATGACATCAACTTACTCACACCGCATTTGCAGTTTTACTTTTACCTAAATGCTTAAAAACACTTAATTTTTATACAGACACTTCTTTGGCTTTAATGTGAGAATTAAAATTTTAAGAATAAGATGCGAAAAGGTGTTTGGCGTATATTGTTCAGAATTTAATAGAATATAATTACAAAAAGGTTCTGACCTTCTAATACAAAAAAAATAATACAAGATGTTAACTACAATTTTAAACACATTTATAACATACGTAAAATTGTAAACATATTGTGTGTAGTACTAGCAATGATATATAGGTATATTTCTATCGGAAACACCTGAATGAAATTCTCCCACCTGCTATTGAATAGCGTAGGTTACTTAATGGTCACCTGCTTTTATATCCGTTAAATAGAAATTAAGCTATTTATACACATGTATTGTATATGTTGACGTAGATATCTCTAAGATAAACATTGTTTAAATGTGTTTATTGTATCAACAGGAATAAATTAGTCAAATTAATAATTGTACAATTATCTGTATAACTTATCAAATATATTTTGCAAATTAGGTTATAGTAAATTGTAATCCATGACATTAAACGTTTCAAGTGTATTGCAGGAATTTATTTGCTTTTTCTTTTCTTTCATCGATTCCTTCAAGAGTCTTGATGGTCGAAAGGAAATCAATCTCAATGCAGAAAGGAAATTTGATTTATTAACTTCACAGCAAGTTCTCGAGAACTGCAAAAAATTTTAAGAATCGAATACTTTCGATTTTTAGTTTTCGATGACTGCCACCACTGGTTTTTAATGTATAATATCCACACAATGTGTCGACTATTAGCAGTGAATAACTACACACTAAACAATTTAGGTAATTTTTGTTGGTAAAAATCCCTTTTCTGGTAATTTTCTGCACTGAATGGGGTTAAATCTGCAGAAACTTAAAGAAAATATCGAAATATTAGAAACGTTCCTATAATACAAGTGTATAATAAAAAGTAAATATTATAGAAAAATTTCCATTTCTTAGAAAAAAAATCTCTAAGAACCAAGAAAAATATTAGGAAAAACTTAAAATTTCTGACAATTCTGACAAAATTACAGTCATAAGTATAGTAATTTTCAAGTAATAAGGAAATAAGTGAGGCGCGCATGTGTTTTATAAGAATCTCTCAGACATAAATGCCAAATGGCAATTTTTATTGAAAAAGTCTAGAAAATAAGGAAAAATCTTATTTTTTATTAAAGATTATTTTAATAGTCATTAAAAAAAATAATTGTTCTTTTTTAAATGTTTTGTTTCTATTGCTTTTTATGACGGCACAAATCGAATTAAATTCGTTGGAATTTTTGCATGAAATGTGGATTAGATGTTTTGAGTTTTAAATTTTAAAGATTAAGATGATTCGACTTAATAGTAACATTAAGAATATGAACAAGAAAAGACCATACACGAAATTGTTTTGGTATACCTATTATTACAAAAAGTATATCTAGTTATAATTTTATTTTGTTCTTTTCGATAAAAAGTTCGTCCCTTCAATTGAATGAGAAATAAGCAAGTAAACCGATTCTTTTTTAATATTCTTACTTTTGATATAGTATATCTATTATAAATAACTAAACGAGTAAACTTGCATTGATATTTGTAAAGTTAAAAAACATATATAGATATTGTGGACATTTATTTATTCATGAAATAGTAACTTAAAAATATACCTTATTATAACTGAAATGAAACAATTTAAACTAAAATTATCTACAAAAATAAATTGTTGTTTAAATATGTTTATTATAAATACTAATATAACGCACCCAGTTAACTAAAGAGAAGTAAAGTTAATGATAATTCAAATATAAAAAAAAAATTCGAACAGTTGATTGAAATAACATTTCGACATAAACAAGAGAATTAGAAATCAGAATTATTGTATAAAATCCTTTGGCGGCAACTACAAAGGTTTTAATTCTGGGAGTGTAAATCGCTGGGCAAGCCGAAAGTTTGCGGCATCTTTGTCGCGTACCGTAAAGGATATTATCTTTCGAGACGATAGCCCTCTCCGTCGCAGATTACGATGGCATTTCATTTAAAGTAGATATGTTAGAATTTCATCTTCGAATTCGTTTTACAAATCCTGCTCATAATTGTTTGAGCTAATAGTACATTTTGTTTGATCTAAAGTATATGCGAAAGAATTGCACAACGGCTGCAATTGAATACATATAATATATCTGTAACAAACATTTATTAGTTGCTTTTAGAATTATTAAAGAACAAAAAAAAAGACATCCATGATACTTTTGGTTACTAACGTTAAACTCGACGTTATGCAATTAAAATAGTTCTATCTATATTACGTTTTTCCGGGGCCATTAGAATGATCTAATTTCTTCGTATAAGTTCGATTCGGACGAAAGTACACAAACTTCAATCATTGTGTTGGCCCCACCTGTGACGTATGCACCAGCCGCTACTGGTTTTATCATTTTGCTGCTTGCCTGAGCAGATTTAATTTAGACAAATTTAGAAGCAATTTTAAAATGAAAAATACATTAAGTTCTTATCCGGAATATTTATCTATCTAAATATATAAATACTAATATATTTAACTTACACGTCATGATCTAAACATATGCAAAGTTTTCTGGCCTATAGTAGCAAATACAACATGTTTTATAAGTACAGAAATTGCCGTGAAGATGGCGGTTCTCCTGTTTCACTACACTAACTTTCCATACTCGATATAAATTTTCTACATGGCAGACATAGTTGTCAATTTATCTATTACTTGCCAGATAAATACGGAGGCCCTTGATTTTTGCAAATTAACCGCCAACAGGTAACTGACGTGCAGTGGTTTTGGGTAAGCATTAGAAATTTTCATATTTTGTTTGTCTTTTATGCATTACATTCTAATTAAATACACTCTACCAGGGCATTCAAATTTTTACGATATTTTCCTTTCTGTTAGGAAAAAAAAAAATTAGAAATACCGAATTTTTCTTTGTAATTTAACTTTTAAACCAGTAAAACTTCTAAGGAAATTATCACTACCTTAGAAATTTTACTTGTGAGTATTCCAGATTACATGCAAAATCTTGGTAAAGTTACCCAGATTTCGAAATTTTGCTCTGAATATTTCAGGTTACATGAAAAAAATCTTCGAAAAATTACTTATAGTTAGAAATATTACTTCTAAAAGTAAATACCTGTACGGTTTTAGGGACACAAAATTGCTCCAAAATCGTACAGGGATTTTACCATTTTTTTAGTGTGTATCTAGCTGTACTTATTAAAAAATATTTTGTTATCTTCAAAATGTGCAATGATTTTTTTTCAAAGTAAATTTAGCTAAGGAAATTACCTACCTACAGATCCTTAACTTCTATGTAATGTATGCGTTTATATACACAGTAATGATTAGGGTTGAGCAATTGTCCGGCGGAGCAGATACGTATTGCGACGCGGGCCTCAAATAATGTAATATAAATAAAGCACATCAACAATTTATCGCAAACTTTACAGTATATCTTAGGACCATCATAATATAAATCGGGAAATTCTTTAATCAACTTTCGCACTGCGTCAAACGATGATATATAAAGATTTGCTGGATCCTGACTTGCAACTCTACGGTTCATCTGCTTTATTGGAGTACATGAGTTGGAGCGCACGTTCTGAATACGTACCTGCCGCGCCGAAAAATTTGCCCAACTCTAGTAATGATATTTAAATCAATGCTTCAACACTCTAACACTAACTAGTTAAACCAAGCATTTCATTTCCCTAAGTTTGAAGCTGCTTCGACTCTATCAGTTTGGTAACATAAATTTTCTATCGCTTATATGTAATTGCAGAAAACAAAATTTATTGCTAAAAGATTTATTACAAAATATTGGAGTAATTATCAGAAACTACTAATAATCGAAGTACTTTCATAACGAAATTTCGGAGGCACAATCGTGCTGGGATGAATGATTTGGATTGTTATAATTCAATGTCATTTCCTAATTTCGTTCGATCTGGAAATCATACGTCCGAAAGCTATGCATCGTGACACTCAAATACATTCAAGTACAGCCAACTGTGCCTGAACGAGATCTTCCTTTTATTCCGTGTTCGTTTCAATCGCGCAGCATATATTATGCATTATTCATGATAAGCGATGTCAAGTGCAAGCAAAGTGGTTAATATACCGAGCACTTGAAAAAATGAATCACATGGAAAACAGCACTTTGAATGCATTTTTTACACAAATATAAAACAGTTAATAACATTACTATTTAGCTAAGTTAGTTCATCCAGAACCAGTAAAGCGCAAGAGATAGTTACAGAATTTTCTTAGCGACATCTACCTATTTATCGCAATACTTAAAGCAGCGCTAGGAATAAAAGCACCTGTCAAAATTTTGGTCTCGCTAAACTGTCACTTTATTGAGAATACACGTACTATTCGCGTACTCTTGTGCTTTATGACATGTTTTTATTATTTTCCAGGCCACCGTAGTTATCGTATTCCGCAGTTTAAGTTGATCCTTTGAATAGGACAAACGTTCGAGTATAAAAGGGATCCAGAAATATTGAAATAGAATTTGTACCACAGGTGGTTGGATGGCTCAACGTAGTCCGGAGGTTGTTTTCGAGAGAGAAGTGTTTTGCCGAATTCGCGACAGCATCGAAGAAATATGTTAGATATGGAATCTAGCAAAGCTGATTACCTTGTATCGGAAAGGAATTGGCCGGGAAGGGTAAGCGCCTTATGTACCTGACCTAATTCTTTTAAAATTGGTTAATTGAAGTTATTTACAAATAAGCGTACTGCACGTGTATTTTATTTATTTTGTGCTTATTTAGTTAAATTTAGTAGTGGCCACCATTTCATAAAATAATTTACAAAAAAATATCTATGACTCCCTGACTGTTCATTCCAATACGTCGTGCGATAGAAACAATGATGGCTCATAAATATACATACTAAAGATATAAGTAAAATGCCTACAAGATCATCGCAATTCATTTGAAAAGTACTACTTAGGAGGCAAATGTTACTTAAGAGCTATTAAAGGTAATATTTAACTGTTTATATTTGATTTAAAGGGTCCTATTCACAAAGATTATGACTGTAAACGTCTATTATAAAAACATTTATATTCGATTTTAAAATATATTGATATGCATACATATCGACATATCCAACGAAGACTATAGTGATTCATTATTTGCACAGTTGAGATAATTCGAAAGAAACATTTACATCAGCAGTAAATATCCTGCTATTTTTAATGTTTCACAGTATTCTATATAATTGTACAATTTCAGAAACGCGACACTTTTTATTTTCCTTAGAAAATTTATTTAAAATATTTGTTACACACATGCTATTTCATGACTTTTATTTAAATAAATTAATACATACTGTTAGCATAAATGCTAAATTATTTTTTGAGCACAGCTATTTGAAAATCGCATGTTTTTATTCAGAATTTTCACTCTCTATTCCATCGATGTCAGCTTCTTCACCTTCAGTAGTCTCGAATGTTTTTGAAATCAGACTTCTATAAAAGGCATGATACATATTTTGTCATTATTTTTTTTGTCGTCTGTTCGGTATTACACCATCGTACAATAATTTTGGAGGAAACTTGTTAATAGTAGAGGGGCGTCCTTTAGATTTATATAAATTTTTCCTGATGTCACTACTCTTTAAATCACCACTAAATTGAATTGTATAGTAGTATCTGGCTTTTCATACGAAAATCTAATGCCTCTTATTTGAACTCACTTTGGATGGGTTTCTGTCTGCATCGATTTTCCAATTTTCGATATACCTACATTTTAAAATTTAAAAAAAATCGTTCTAGGGCATCTCTGTGACGTCGTAAGCCTTTCCATTTGCTTTAGTCATTCTTATTAAAGTGACCCACTGTTCGGGCACATACACAACTGATTGTCGTTTTTTTGCATTCTCAATGACTGCGTGCATACTGTCACCTTCATTTTGAGTATGTCCCTTTTCAAGAATCTGTGTATAATGTCAATTTGACGGCAGCAAAAGCAAACATTGAGAATATAAACCAGTTTCTATTTTGTTCAGCACAGTTGTCCGAATAAGCAAGTGTCACATTGGTCTTTCTTCGACTTAAAGAAAGAAATATAAAATTCTTTATTGAAAATATCCCTATACTGACGAGAAGTAGCAAGTATACTAATATTATTTAGATCGCAATGTTCAGTGTATAATCGATACATCATTTGGATGCTCAATCCCTCCTTGAGGTACATTTTCGTAGAGCCTTTTCGACTATAATGAGAAGGTACCACAGGAAGCAGTTTAATATGGTTCCTGACAGTCTCTGCAATTTCCGGCTTTAGTTTGTGTGACCGTGTATTGTGTTTCTCACGCATAACTTTTTCTAATGTTCCACTTACTTTTAATTTGCTGAAAGCTATAGTTACCCAAGCCTCTGAAATATCAAGAGTTCCTGAAAACATAACTTTGCAAATGCGTTTTTCTTCACTGCGAATATTGAAGTATATTCTCGAGAGAAATTTCTACAAGACTGGAAGTTAGCAGTAACAGTCACTTCATTGACACATTGAATAATTCATATTAGATTAGACTAGATTGCAGATTTATTGTGATCCCTTTTTTTCCGCTTTCTAATTTTGTCCTCTTAATTAGGCCTATTATCTTTCAGAGGGGCTTCTTTGTGTAGCTGCTAGCTGTAGGGATTTCCACGCCCATTACTAGAAATATTGTCCTCGCCAGGCCTTTACATTGGCACATAACGTGAACTGGTGTTTCTTTCATCTTTTGGCAAAATATGCAGGTTGCCTTGTCTACCAGGCCTATGCTGTACATATGCCTATTTAGTCTACAGTGTCCAGTCAGCAAGACCTATCATTTTGACCGTCTTCCTGCCTTTATTCAGTAAATCAACGCCTCTGTTCCTTTAGCAATTCTTTTGCCTGTCTCTGCCCCGGTGGTTTTTGCCACCACCCTCTGGATTGATTATGTATCCATTCATTGATGCCTTTTTTAATTTGCGATTTGGTAGTGCCAAAATAAGGGCCAGTTCCAGCGAATGACCTCGATGAACTTTGTCTGGCTAGTTCGTCTGTCGCCTCATTTTCCTACACGCGCTACTGGCTAGGAAGCTAGGCCAATGTTAATTTCCTTCGGATGCCCATCTCGTTTAGGGCGCTTACGTACTTCCAAAACAGCTTAGAATCCACACTTATGGAACTAATCGCTTTAAGTGTGGACTGTCTGTCAAAGAAAATAGCGACGCTTTTACCTGATTCGGTACATCTTTCTATTTCTCGGACACAATGGTGGATTGCAGCACTCTCAGCTTGGAACACCGTTTCTACTATACTGGTATTTGGATATACCTAGACTTGGCGGTAGTGAGATATACTGATGGTAATAAAAGGGTTAGAATAATGAAATATAAATTGTAAATGGTGGATTATACAGGGTGTTTTGAAACATCGTTTAAAGATTTTAAGGGCATGAAGTACGATCGAAAATAAGGTTAAAAGTCATAATAAACATATGTTCACAAATCAACCTTTCACGAGATAACAGCGAGTGCTCCTAGTAGTACATGGATATAACATATCCCAGTAAACAGGTGCTTATCAGCTATTGTTTTATGACAGTTTAATTTGACGTTTTGTGCAATTTGTAGCAATTACAATGGTTGCGTATTCTAATGCTGAAATGAGCGATATGGTGTTCATGTACGGTCGTGCTAATGGGAATTCTTTACAAGCACGTCGCTTCTATGCTGAAACGTTTCCTGATCGCCAACTGCCTTCGCATGTGATGTTTCAGACGGTGTTTCAACGACTAAGAGAAACTGGTTCGTTTGAGAAGCGTCTTCTGATACTGAACGGCAGAGAATAGCATGTACCCCACAGATAGAAGATCGAATTTTGAATATTATTGATGAAAATCCAGAAACTAGTGTTAGAAGAATTTCGACTCAAGTGGGTGTAAGCAGCAATCTTGTTTGGAGAACTCTCCATGAGCAACTCCTATACCCCTACCAAATCCAACGGGTACAAGCCCTTACTGCTCCGGATTATCAAGCGAGAAGGGCTTCCTGTGAGTGGTTTTTGCGAACAGCTGCTGATCGGCTAGATTTCGCTAATAACATCCTTTTCGCTGATGAAGCTGATTTTACTAAAAATGGAATATTTAATTTCCACAACAATCACGATTGGTGTGACGAGAATCCTCATGCTACCGTTGAAACCAGGCACCAGCAACGTTTCTCTCTAAACATCTGGTTAGGCATGATAGGGGAACGGTTGTTAGGATCGATTGTTTTCCACGTCCTGCATATCTCGAGTTCTTGGAAAATACTTTACCTGAACTTTTGGAAGATTTACCTATAAATCTAAAACTGAACCTCTGGTTTATGCAAGATGGAGCTCCACCGCACCTTACGCGTGCTGTTAGGGAACATCTTAACAATGAATTTTCTGGGAGATGGATAGGGCGAGCAGTTCCCATTGCTTGGCCTCCAAGGTTTCCCGATCTAAACCCGTTGGACTTTAGTATCTGGAGTTATTTGAAAAGTTTAATGTACGCAACACCGGTAAACGATCTTCCAGAGCTGCGCCAACGAATAGAACACTGTTGCCAGATAATACAAGAAAAACCCGTTTTTGGAAGAGTGCGCGCTTCCTTTGAAAGCAGATGTAGATCCTGTGTCGAAATGGAGGGACGTCATTTTTAACATCTTCTTCAGTTATAATCTATTTTATGTTAAGATGCAATAACATCTTGATAAAAACCGCTAAAGCAATTGCGATAAAATCGCTGTTATCTCGTAAATAGTTAATTTGTGGACACATGTTTATTATGACTTTTAACCTTATTTTCGATCGTACTATATGCTCTTAAAATTTTTAAACGATGTTTCAAAACACCCTGTATTAAATTATAATTATTCTCTACATAAGAAAACTCCAATTCTTCAAAAAACGACCCGTTACCTCGTTTACATAATCTCCAGGTATCTGCCGCAGAAAGTAGTGGATAAGCCCCAGTAAACATCATTAGTCAAATCGTTATATCTATGGACAAACTATACTTTTCCGGCATCCTATAAACTCTCAAAATTTCTATTCCTTTTTGCATTTACGGGTTCGGATCATCTGTTGTTGGTTTAGCTAACAACATCGGTGGCCAGTTCTTTCTCTGAGTGAAAATCTAGTAAAGAACTGTCTGTAAATTATACGGTCGCAGAGTGACGTTCAGCCGAATTCTGACACCTTCATTAATCAATATAACACGACATACGTGGGTCTGTCGGGAAAATACGATCCATTCATGACTACCTGCTACATAACGGCTCAATCCTACTTGAAACGGTGACGCGTCTTCGAATCGATACCTTCATTAGGAATATCGAAGCCAGTTCGACGTAACCCGCGCAACGTACACCACTGGGCTCGCGGTTTTCTAGCCCTCGAAGCTCGAATAAAACAGGAAGAACAGAGGGGACACTCTGCACCTTAGGTCGCTCGACAAATTCAAAGAGGTTCGTATCACCGACAACGCCGCCGTTCCAGGATGATGAGCAGAACAAAATAAACGACCGCGGTATAATAGAAATAGCAAAAAAAAAATAGCGGGAGAAATGAGAATAAAAAGAAAATGAGAGCGCCCGAAAGCCCTACCGCGGTGGCGGGAGCGAGATACTCAGAAAGAATCGATTCGGGCAGAGTTGCGCTATCTAGCGGCTGTAATCGGAAACGGGCGACGTGAGACTCGTGCGAGTTCGGTCGCCGGTCTCCAAGTAGGTAAACGCTCCGAGCGCGAGGCAAACATCGGTTCACTTTTAATAATTCAGAGTTACAATGGATTGTGGGGCTCTCGTTAGGAGTCATTTAGTTACGTGACGGAATAGTAAAACCGATTCGGGATTTTGACGCTCGCATCAGGTTGCGGTATTCTTTCTGTCGTAATCGATATCTGTATATACGAACGAAAGTCTGAATGCGATACAGCAGAATGACGTTGGGGTTTGTGAAATTAAAATATTTAAGAGGAATGTTCGTATAGCTCTTTGCATGGGAACTTTTTTAAAATTAAATGTAAGATATAGCCTGAGTTCAAAAATTAAGGTTTGAATAGCATATATAGGGTGTTCAGCAAATTGGCAAGTTAGATAGCAGTGTAAAAAAAAATCTAGCTTGTGTTAGTTAAAAGCCTATAGGGTGAAAAATTAAAATGGGAAGGCTGCAGCACTGATTCGTTAACGTTCGGCGAATTGTCATAGCTCAGCCGAAGTAAAATGAGCTTGATATTATTTTTCTCCCTAGAGCTCCTTCCTATATCGTTCTAAGCGAGTTATTGAAAATTATTGCAAACACCACTTATGGAGGTTGTAAAAGTAATATTAAATCCAACATTACATTTCCAGAGAAATAATAATACTCGTTTGATAACTAAAATCTATTCATTCTTATCTCTATATCGAAGCATCAGATAATGTAAGCTATAAATAACTTTATTCACGGAAGTGAAAAATAAATAAAAAAAGTTGAACTAATGATAGCGAATGATAGATCAAAGTAAGCCAATCAACATGAAAATCGGCATAACTCTATAACTTTTTGTCATAAGCATTTTTTCTTAATATGTATTGCTGTGTACTGACTGAATTGAAAAAGCAAAATGAAAAATTAAATGACTAAGAAAAATTAATTTAGCTAGCTCAACGGATAAAATTTAAAAGGGCGCAAAAGAACAATTAACCTCAGAGTTACCCTCGCGAATTAAAACTTGAATCTAACCACGACAAATAAAATTTGGGTGAATAAAATCTGACTTTCTTTAATTACCCCAAAAATTGAAAAGGTTTTATTTAAAATAAAAGAACAGAATTACTACTCAACGTTAATAACCAATCAAAATTTGCAGAAAAAATACCGTGAACAGAGGGTTCTGGCCTAAATCAAAAACTGCATTTGATTCTAAATTACAATAGGACAATGCGATTTCCTCAATCAAAGCAAAAGATAAAGTTGTCCAGGAAGATCCAATATCTTTCAAATCAATCCACGTGGTATCAAATTAAAATAAAATAAATTCGTGGAACACTAAAAATTTACAAAATTGAAAACTAATATCAAGCACAATGGGTAAATAGAAACCCAAACCGAGGTGATTAATAAAATAAAAACGAAACAGCAAACTAGAAAACGGAAATTAATTCTTTAAAATATAATGAGAGAATTACAACTAAATCTATTTTCCTGCACGAAAATAATAAATGATCTTATATCTAAAATGTGCACACATCAATAATACGACAAACAATACGACAAATAATACGAATTAAATTGCGATATTAAAATGTAATACAAAATGGCTGCAAACAATTTAAAAATACATGTATTCACGCTGACAGCCGATCAAGGAACTGAGTGACAAGGTTAACAGTCGTATACATACAAAAATCCTACTCTCGAAACATTGACAAAGGCTGAACGGAGTAAACATGACAACATCTGAATTTGCGAAAACCGGGGTGCCAGTCCACAGCAGTATGTATGTTGCAAGGGTGATATTACACTGCGACCTAAAATATCTATTGTGTCCCCTGTTCTTGCTGCTTTGCAGCTGGCCTTCCAATCCTATTCCTTTCAGAAAGTGAAGGATATCAGAAGGCCGCAAGTTAGGTAAATCTCCCTCTTCGATTTCACGTGCTCCCAGGTGCAACGCCCTTGAGTTGCACAGTGCCACGCAATTTGAGAAGGGATGGATGCCATCCTGTTTCCCAATCTGCTCCAGAAGTTTTGCTCCTCCCTCTGTTCCTTCCATGTGAGGTACTCTCACTTTGGAAGTGGAAGGCTTCTTATGGAGGTTCTGCTCCAATTCTGTTTATTAGCGGTGTCGTCCCGCTAATAAGCGTCCTTCCTCCATGGTTGATCCCACGAGTAGCTAGGAAGAAAAGGTCCATCTCCACAGAGCCCCGCATGCAGAGGTAAGGCTAAATACAATGGGGTGTGCCAGGTGGCCCGAGGTTGGACTAGTAGAGTGGTCTTCTATCCAGCCATGCATCCCATCAGCCTAGTCCGCCACCTTAGGATTTAGGTTTTTGTTGAGGTTGTCTCCTCTCGGTCCGTGCAGTTAAGCCAAGACCCCCCATCCCTTTCGGGATTTGGTTTAACAGTTGGGCTTTCGGTAGCCGAAAGCAACAACTGGCATCGTTGTAGAACCCTGTGCAAGCCCTTAGCCACGACATGACAGGTCGGGCGAGGAGGGAATGGTTCACGGCAACGGTCTTCATTCATCCTGCGCCGGTTTTAAGCAGAGGACGAACTTATAGCCGCTACTAACCATCTCGTCTTGAGCGAACCCTGACAAGATGGCATTTCCCCTATCCACCACCTCGGGACGCGCCTGGTAGGTACTCCCAACTCCCAGGTTTTCTTAGTAACATATTGGCGTACTGTGAACTCAAACAGTACTTTACCCGAAACGAAATTGACAGACAATGGATTTTTCAAAGTAGGCCGATGACTCTGCAAATTTGTATACCGTCATAACTTTTCATTCTGAACGGTATTTCTCAGTAATATTTTAGCAAACTGTGAACGGAAAAGGTACTTTATCTGAAACGAAAATATTTTTGACTCAACTGCAAAGGTCCACAAGATTTGAAAACTGGAAAACAAACGATAAATAAGTTTCAGGCCAAGCAGGATTTGTTTCCCAAATATTCAATTTCAATTCATTTTTTTTTGTCTGTGATAGGTACACAACTTTAAACTCCATCCAAAAACACACTATATAGTACAATAAAATGAAGGTCTTGTGAGAAAAATACACAAAGGCTCTGCAGGAAATCAATTACCACGCAATTTATTTAGACTAAAAGAAATGAGTTTTATGATTAGGATACTATATATTTGGTTTTATTATATACACATTAAAAATAAACGAGTTAAGACAATTTAACGTCTTGAATTTAAACCACCAATTTCTACAATTTACTTGGATATGCCTTTTAAGCACCTATTTTATTTTTTATCGAAGATGAATATATTCTTCAAGTATAAACATAAACACGATTACTACAAATAAAAATTACTTACCAAAGTTTCCAAATGATAACAGAATACATAATAAATATTATAAAGGGCTAATAATAAACTTGATGTACATTATTTTTTTATTCATTAAAATCATTGATTTCATTATAATTTATTTATAAATATATACGTCTGATATTTATGAAAATCTTCCAGTATTTTATAAGTACTATCTATTTATTGGAGATAAAAGTATCATAATAATCATTGTCAGTATATTTCCAAAATACGTTTATCTCCATACTTTATAAATTCGTACAAACAATTTTGTTCTTTGGTGGGTATATATAGAAATATGCAAACGTCAAACTGTCGTTTTTAACAGTTATTATATTCTTACATTGTATACAAGTCAATAGTTTCCCAAATAGTAATATTCTGGTGAAAATCGCTTCATAATAATCATTTTACGCTGACTTCTGAAAGCCGTTCATGTTTTTTTCAATATCTGGAATTCTAAAGCTATTAATGATATTTCAAGTAAATGAGTAATCTTACAGCATAACGTATCAATTAATTGTTAAGTATATAATATTATTTTTAATTCTTTTACTGCGTCACTACATGAAAAATAAAGAAAGTGGTGAAGAAATACAAAGATATTCTATTGGTTTTCATCTGAAATCTTGGAATTAATTATCCTGCGATAGGTTATATCGAAATAATATAATATCCCTTTATTATATAATTTTACCCGTTGTATTTTAGAAATCGTTTCTATAATTAATACTGTGGTTTCCAAATAATGGCAAAAAGAATGTAGAATGTATGGATGAGATAGACTTTAAACTCTGAAAACACTTAACAATATTAAATTAAAAGTACCCATTCGTCGGCAAATAGTATATATATTACTGAAATAAAAGATTCATGTTCGGGATATATTTTATTATTTTATTATTTTTATTATATTTATTAATCATTCATTCACAAAATTCCGTGCGACGCTAATAATCATGGGTTAAAGTTCTTGGGATGTGCTAATTTTGTACGACTAATATTTATTCTTGTGTAAAAAGTTTAAAACAGTTGTTGCATTAATATTACATTCACGAGCATTTTATCTAGTTGCCATGTTAGGATTTAATTCCATTAATGCACAAACTTGAATTTTGGTATCACAGACATTTTTAGCTAAAATATTCTTATTTTCAATGATAAAAATAACAGGTAAGAAACTCAATCAAAGGGACAGATATATATTGACTCAATTCAAGCATAACATAAAATTAATTAATTATATTTCATTTCCATGTGGCAAGTTGCGATAAAAATCATGAAATACTTTTTCATAACAATGACAACCGGTTTTGAGGTTTTCGATTTCTTAGTGCAAATTTTCTTCTCGAATTTTAGGTAAGGTTTCTAAAATGCCAGACTTACTTTATGTATTTCTAGCAAGAGTGCATTTTAAAGAAATCTTCACTAAACCTTCTTTTGTGTGATGGAAGCTTTTATAGCTTCCTGAATGCATATTTCTACTTATATCTAAATCCCCAGAAAACAATCTAGCAGTATTTTTAAATCGAATATAGGAAGGTTAAGAAGAAGGAAATATATGAAAATATAAAATGACCCCTCTATAAAATCAAATAGGTTCTGTAAACAGTAGGCACATCAGCGTGTCTTCAAAAATTAAGAAGCGCTTCAAACAACCTTGTGGTCCTTGTGACAATATTATGGTTTCTGGCGTGTGTCACGCCTAGATTATTTATTTCCCTTAACTGTTTTTAGATATTTGCGATAAGATTCATTCTAAGGTTCGTGAGAAGGAGGCTTTCTAGTTGGGAGATAGAAATCTGGAACTATTACTTGGTTTTTCATTTTCTCGAAATCATGTATGTAGGTACATACGTCTTCTGACGACAACTCCAAGATAATTTTCGATTTTATCGACAAGCTTCAGAGAATACCATTGTACAGGATAATTTGACCACAAAGCAGTGGCGGCTCGTGACAAGATTGAGTAGTGGAGCCAATATCGGGGCAAGCCTACAACTATTTCTATTTTTGTATTGTTTATTATTATTATATGTTGTTTCGCGATTTCAAAACCTGCTCAAATATTTCTAATGGGGTTAATAATTTTGTGAGATAAAAAGTGTGTACCTTTTGTATTTGGTCTAAAGGTTCATTGAAAGAAATGAAAAAAGAATCTTGTATTATATGTTTGTTTTATGCAATTTAGATTAAAAATATCAGAGTTTATGTACCTACTGTTATAGTGAACACCTACTTTTTAGTTTTAGCTCTGTCTTGACAAAATTGTTTAAATGTCAACCAAATTCAGAGATTTCAGTTGAAATAAGAGCGAAAAAATCTGTCAGTATGTAATTTACTTAAAAGAAATATTTGAAACAACAGTGGTTTTTAAAATTTTTGTAAATATGTTTAGGAAATTTTGCATATGGCCTCAAAATTGAATTCAGAGTAACTTTTCAAATAACTTTCTTGGACATCATGTCATCTAACCTCACTTTTTGCCAATTTACGGAATACTTTTTAATCTCGCTTACATATAGTCACGTGATATGTATCAAAATAAAATTGTAAGATTGTTAGGCATGCAATGCATCACTTATCCCCTCTTATTTTATTTATTTTGCAAAGTTTTGAATCAGCAGTAATTTATTGCCTCGTTTATTGCTAACTAAAATAATACCGACACAAAAAAATTAATGTAGACAAATTTAGATGCAATTTTAAAATGAAAAATAACACGAGGAAATAAAAGAGTATTTAGTTAAAAAATGCAAAATTTTAAATAAAACAGTTGTCTTGTTATTTTACAATTTACTTACGCAAAAGTCAAACCACATACACAGGGTTAAATGGTGCCAGTAACTGCGTCAATTACATATACTGATGACGCGTCTGAGAATATACATGCTTAAAATCACGGTGCAAATAATACAGTACGCTAGATTTCAATCTCAAATTGCTCAAGTCGGTTAGATGACGTCATTGCGGAGCACATCAAAAACAACCAAATGCATCTGTGGTAATTATATTGTAAATAGTAAAATGTTAAAATCCAAATTTATTCAGAACTATCAATTAATGTCATTCAAATACGGTTAGATGACGTCATTGCGAAGCACATCAAAAACAACCAAATGCGTCTGTGGTAACTATATGGTAAATAGTAAAATATTAAAATCCAATTTTTTCAGAACTATCAATTAACGTCATTCAAATGCAGCTTTGCTTTAGAAAATTTGTTGACGTTTACTTTATCTCCCTTATAGCCATTTAGTGGCGCTTACGTTTATTTCTACAATTTCAGTGAATTTCGTGAGTATTTGCGTTTCTCCAGAAAATCGCATCTTAAAAACACCTTCACGTTTTTAAAATATGTTCCGTAGCCCCATCCTCATTTTCTAAACTTACCTCTTCCATTAATAAAACGTTCGCGGCCAAAATCAATCCTTGTCTAGCCAAAATATAATAATAATTATAAATGTGGCCCAATTTTTGCTTCACAGTGACGTACCTCAAGCGTACCATGTTTTTTTTTTTTGGGGCACAATAGGTCTCTCTGGCCGAGCTGCCTTCTTCCGGTTTTACATTCGTCCATGGAAAAAAAAGACAATGTTATTTATACCGTGTTTAGAATCGTCACTAACTACCGCTTGACTCGATTAACAGGCGGTGGCCCAAGATACAGCTGGCCTTGAATGTAATTTTTTCTATAGTCCGACCACCCTCACATCTGCTAGCTCCTAGCAACAAACCGTCTGAAACCGGAGCCAATTTGGAAGTGGCACACTCTCGCCACTTGTTTATATACTTTATTATTTTTTTCATAACTAGAGTGAATAAATGAATACAAAGCAGTATCAAATCCTGGGAATAGCAACGTTCGTTTTGTACTTAAATGTGTCTACGTGTAGGTATCGGTATTTTTACAGAAAATAAAAGCTTTTTAATGATTAATTTGTGATTTGTATTAATAGGGCCATGGCTCCGTGGCTCTTTAAGAAAGTCGCTACTGGTACAAGTCAATAGGTGGTTTATATAGGGATCATTTCATTCTTTTAAATAAAATTGATACTGGAGGTTTCTTAGAGAACACATACAGGGTGTATCAAATAAAAAAGTAAATTTTGCGTGGGTGTTAACTACACGACGTATAAAGCACAAACCCACCGAAACCGGATTTCATCATTAAAGAATACAAAAAGTAAAATTTAGAGCCAAAAATTCTTTAGTCCGGGCCTGATGCAAGGAAACGTCATGTTAAGCACCCGCTAAACGTGGTATTATGCAAAAATACATTGCACTCATTTATTATTATTCTTAATGGTATGCCGTAAGTTCATTTAACGTCATTCTGAATAAATAAAGGCCCTTTAAAAATAGCAAAACTGAGGCATTTTAAATTTCTTCTTTTTACAAAATAAACATTCCTTTTTTGTTAAGAGCATTCTACGTAAGTCTACAAAGTATTATTTTTAATATCCTGATAAGACGTCCGAGTTTCACCGGATATGCGACTTCAGTAGTTACAAAAAACGTAAATATTTTTCTTTTGCTTTGTCGAATCGAGAGTTAGTTAATAAACGGTACCACATGAATCTGAGTTATTTTTTTTTGGATATGTATATAAAATACAAAATGAATTGAATCGAATTACACAGAAATAAATGTAGATACAGAAAATTTGCAAACACGCCTTTTTACTATCTATCTATACATTCCCGCGCTTTTGCCAATGCATCAAGCTTCGATTTTCTTTATATGAAATCATGATGGTCCTGAAAAGGATCGTTTTTCGAGACGAGAAAATTTAAATAAAATGTTCGAAGTGGCTTGCACTCCAAGCTCCTGGCTGAATGATAGTAGTATGTGGGGGTATACTCGGGACATCATTTCGGTTGGGCACAGGTGCGGCTCTAGCCCACGGCATTTATAAAATATTTTTTTTCTCGTTAATGCTTACAGATAGACCCCCTGTGCATTAAGACTTTTTGATTGTATTTGATTACAGCTGTTACATATTATTATATTTATCTCTATATCTGATACACCCTGTATAGGTAAATTAACCGGAATTATATTCAAAATACGCGAGAACATAGATTACTTAGAAAGACAGCTAAAAACACATCTTTTTCCAATTTTGGAACTATTTCTTTTGAGATGAGAATGATTTTAGTGGAAATATCGCAAAGATGAGTAATGTCAGTGTCCAAGAACGCATAAAAAGAAATCTGTTTAAATCTAGTTTTCATTTTTATGTGCCTATGGTATAAGCACATGAAATTCTTCAAAATAAACTTCCTAGAAAGTATTTTTTTCTTAGAACAACATCGAATTTTATAATCGCAATCTATACAACCACTTAAAACAAGAGTTCTTTGAGATTTCATCTACTTCAGCTATTCCTGTAAGTAATAAATATGTGTACACGATCTAGTTTAAGCATTATGCAATGCATTTTTACATGCATTTTAAACATAAGCGGAAACCCACGACTCCCAACCTTAACGAATCTCTATTTAAGGTAAAATTACACTGCGATGAC
Source organism: Protaetia brevitarsis (assembly GCA_004143645.1). Classification (NCBI taxonomy): domain Eukaryota; kingdom Metazoa; phylum Arthropoda; class Insecta; order Coleoptera; family Scarabaeidae; genus Protaetia; species Protaetia brevitarsis. The sequence continues at coordinate 61,084 of RXPK01005003.1, read as the reverse complement.
TTCCTTTCCCGGGTATGCGAGGTGAATCTTTATACTCCACCGGTGCGCAGCGCAACCTCGTCCGAAAATAGTGGTAAATACTGACGTCACCGCGCCAGAAAACCAGAGACAGAGAAAGAAGATGAACGGAGGAAAAAGTTAGAGAAACGGCGGTCATTGTAATATATAGATGTGTGTCATATTCACCGTGGACCGGTGCGCGCCAACTTTACGGACTCCCGGCTTTTTTTTCCCACGTGACCATTGTTATACTGACGTGCCGTTTCGGTGCAATCTTTCGCCGCTACCTTCGACGATACACCCAGGTATTTACACCGTTCACCGGTTAAACGGACGCTATTATTTACGTATATACGTACGGGTGTAGAAGAGACATGCGTGTGTGCGTCTAGGAAACTGTGCCACGCCACGTAAAATTACTACGTATAAGACGGCTATATGTTTCGTTTAATAAAAGAGAAAATGCGCTAAGTACAGTTATGCGAGACTGAAATCGGGCGGGGAAAAAGAACAGGATGTCCTAACGTGATGCGGGGACATTCGCGCAAGATCACACGACGAAAATGGAGTATGTGATTGTGAATCACGCACGTTCATTTAACGAATACCTTTGTGTTGAAATGAATGACGAATAGCCATCAATGCGGCGATTACTCCTAACGTAAAACGTACTCATCGAACAACAGAGAAAAGGTTCTTTGACTAATGGAATTTGAAAGGAAACGTGATAGTTAAATAATAGTTAATTAACTACATGAAACAATCTTTTTTATCCTATTTCTATTACTTCTTTATGAATTATACAGGTGTCCCAGCAAATTGGCCCGTTAGAATACTTGGATCTTCTAGGACAGGGGTCGCCAAACTACGGGCCGCGGGCCAAATCCGGCCCGCTGCGTATTTCAATCCGGCCCGCGCAAGTTGCAAGTACCAAGCGGTTAATTCAGCTATAGCCGATAGTTTTTCTCACCCACAATAAGGGTTTACGAAAATTATTGTACCGGGAGGTATCTACATCTACTATTCACCGACTGATAGTCAACTGATGTCGCGGTAAATAAGTCCGGTTAATTCATTTACTGTGAACGCTTTCGGTGTACTTCGCAATAATATTTCTAACCTTATTTAGAATTAAATTTGAAATATTCATGAATAGATTTGCGATAAAGCTGAAGAAGGGTGCCTAAAGAAGAGGGTTTGTTTTTCTGTGTGACCTCTCAGCTCAAGCGACTGTCAGATAAATTGAGAATATCACAATACGCTTCTTAGTGGAGAAGGCAAGAAATATCTAGTGGTTTTTGTTAGTTCTTGATGAGTCAACAGTCATTCTCGATACTGCCCAAGTATTTTTGTTTTGTGCAAAGCTTTCAATAAGTCATTGCATAATTCATCAAACACCTCTATCTATTTTGCATTATTGAACCAGTTGTGGCAGTAGTTAACTTTATTGGCTCTCGGCGAGTTAACCATCGCCAGTTCGATGGTGCAATAGTGGAAAAGTTTTATTGAGATTTTTGGAACTCAATATTTTTTTAAATGAGAAAGAATTTCTACAATCGTTCAGTCCATTAATAGTAATTATTGCTTCTGTTTCTTGTGCCCTCTCAACTGAACTTTCGTCCCTTTAAATTTATTAAATAAACAGATACTAACATTCGTTGAAGTATTACAAAAAAATATGTCGCAATTCATGATCTAGATTAGATTAGTATTCCTAAAAATGGATCCTATTTTACTTCAAAATTTTCTTGTCAGATGTTTTCAAGGTGCCCAAATCTTCAGAAGTAGCAGGTATTGAACTCTGAGATGTATTTCCAAATGCCCTAAAATAGTGGAATCTTATTTTTCTTGGCTTTCTTTATAACACTACTATAGGTTTGTCATTTTTGTCTTTTTTTTAATAAATTTTTGGTTTACTGTGTAGTACTTGATTGTTTTATCAATCGTTTATTCCAGCATCTTGTTTTCCTGTTTCTTCCAATGTTACTCTTAAATATTTAAATTTCTCATTTGCCCTATTTTAGTATCATTTATTTCAATTTTAGTTTCGACATTCTGGTTTCCGAGGATTTTAGCTTTTTCTATGTTTATTGTCATGCCCTTTTCTTCCATGTTTCCTTTCCATATGTTCAAATTTTCTTTGTTGTTCACTGTCCGTTATTATTACCACATCGTCTGCAAAGATTCCATTATGTAGCTACTTCAATCCTCTGCAAATTCTTATATCACATAAACACTTTATTAACTTTTTGTTCGCATTTTGCCTCATTTTGCAGATGGGAGGGAATGTTACAGAAAAATATAAGAATATACAGGGTGTTTTTGAAAAAAAAAGAAATAAGTTTTGTAACTTTAAGATTCTTTGACAAATCAATAATTTTTAAACACTCTGTGTGATACGACGAAAACTTGTTGGTACATTGTTTTCGGTTTAATAAAACACAGAGGAACACTTAATAAAAAATATACACGTTAGAGTTTACAACCTGGCCCGCTGAACTTAATTTTCGTTACGATTTGGCCCTGTCCTAAAAAAGTTTGCCGACCCCTGTTCTAGGAGGAATCTGATTTTGAAACTTCCAAGAAGAAGCACGTACTTTAAACAAGATCTGGTACCCGATGCTGCGTGCTCGTACCACAAACAGAACGCACTCTGACCAAAACCAGTCAAAAGCGTCCGCCATGCCTATTATACAGACACCGACCATATGATATATAACGACATCACTCAGGACGTCGGATCACTCAAGCACGAGCCATCGCGAAGGAAACGCTGAAGATGTTCACCGCAGTTGTGAACGAAAGTTGTGCTGTGTACTGAAGGTACCAAAAGAACTTATTAAAAATGAAAAATTAAATTAGCTAGCTCAACGGATAAAAACTTAAAGGACGCAAAAGAACAATTAATCTCAGGGTTACCCTCGCGAATTAAAACTTGAATCTAACCACGACAAGCAAATTGTGGGTGAAAGAAATCTGACTTTCTTAATTACCCCAAAAATTGAAAAAGGTTTAATTAAAAATAAAGAAACAGAATTTTTAACCCAAAGACGTTAATTCACAATCAAAATTTATTATAAAAAACTGCATGTGATTCTAAATTACAATAGGACAATGATATTTCCAATATCAAAGCAAAAGCTGAAGTTGTACAGGAAGATAATCGTAATTCTTACAATTTCAAACACGTGGTTTCAAAGTGAAACAAACTAAATTCGTGGAACACCAAAAAATTACAAAATTGAAAACTAATAGCAAGCACAATGCTTCTATTGAAATGAACTCTTTTAAAATTATAATGAGGGAATTAAAACTAAAATCTATCTTCCTGCACGAAATAATAAATGATCTTATATCTAAAATGTGTACACAACAATATAATAACAATTATTATTAAGCGGGTTCCTTAATGGACAATAAAATTCAATATAAGCCAAACAAATCTTTAAATCAAAAGTATTAACAAAATGGCAGCAATGAATTTCAAAATTTACGTCTACTCACGTTTGCGTCTGCTAAGGAACTAGTTCTTACAATCTCGACCGCTGCGTACAAAGAAGCCGCACAAGATCAGTCGGCCAACGGACAAAATCTCAAAACATAATAACATAAACAATATCAGCGAACGCAAGATATAAATAAATGAAATTAATATAAAACAACTGAACACTTAACTAAATAATCTATACAATCAATTCATTAACTAAATCTGATAAAAAAAAATTAGATCTGCGAAAATTCTTTCGAAACATTGACAAAGACTGAACGAAGTAAATATAAAAGATATTGAATTTGCGAAAACCGGGGTGCCAGATCACAGCAGTACGGAAGTAATTCCACAAGACCACGGCTCAACAGCCCGGAAGAAAAAAGTTTACAGCAATTATTATGCTTATGCCCATGGAACGACTTTAGTTATCTCCCAGCATTCGCTAAAAAAATAAGAGAAAACCATCGATGTATCTTACTCTGGGAGCAGGACCTGGAAAGTAGTCCAAGACCTTGTTACTGATGACCAGCAAATTATTTTACTATTATCCTTCTGAGTTTGGAAGAGGCAGCGTCTACGTCTTCAGGTAGCTGCGCCATTCTTCGCACATAATGAATTTGAAATTGAAACAACACAAGAATCGTAATGATTTAAAAACAAATAAAACAACAGTGTTATCTTTTGTTTGTGTCTATTTTGTGTCGTTCGTTTTTTACACCCCTATATTTTATTTTTTATTGTGACGGTATTCATATCACTCTTAGTGGTCCCAGAGTCAAAATACCGGGTGTCCAGCCTAAGATGCAACGATCCATAGCCGATTTATTATTGTTTTTTTGGAAAAATGTTTCAAATAAATGTTGCCTCAAATCATATTCTACACATTTTAAAATTAGTGTCAGTAATGGCGGACTTCCGGTTGTACCGGAAATAGATACTAACTTTATTATTTTAAATGGAACACCCTGTATATTATTGTACTTTTGGATTCCTTGTTAAATTTAAATAATAATACGTGAGGCATACATTGGGGCTAAGTTGTACCGTTTCCGAATTACAAAACGTATTTCGAAAAAAAATGACATTTGCAGTGTCTTCGGTGTTTGGAAATATTTCCGGAAATACCGAAAATTAGAAAGATGCGGTTTTCAGTTTTCGCTTAATCATGAAACAGCACACGTCTTTTATTTTAAAATTGTTGCATTTAAATTACAGAATTATTAAATAAGGCTCTGTAATTTTCGAACTCTAAAATCATGGATAACTTGATTTTTTTAAATTGAATGGTATAGCGATTTTTACATAGTTGTAAAATTGGATGTAAAATTTAATTTTCTTTCGATTTTATGCAAGTGTCATTGTGTCTATCTCCAAAGTTTTGGAGATATTCACGATTTTTCAGTTTTTCATGATAGATACGTATTGCGAAGCGCCGGCCACCTTCCCCTCGCATTTCACCAGGCTTGGGACTGGCTGCAGTAATTACTCTGTCCAATGAATGGCGTACATACAGATCGAGCATCTTGCTCGCAACAGGTTACACTTTAAATGTTAGTGCCGCCATTATACAGAGAATTTGTACAACACTATTACATTAAATGTTCAAAATGCGATCCGTTTTAGGCGCTACATAATTGAAATCGCTTTTGCAAACACTTTTGAACATTTCTGAGCATTTCTGGTGTGACTTCTTGAAACACTTTTAAAATACGATGGCGCATATCATCAGGTATTGTTGGTGGCGTCTCATAAACTTAATTTTTAATGAAACCCTATAAAAAGGAATCGCAGCTTGTAAGATCTGGCGATCTCGCAGACCATCGGTCATCTGTCCTCCACGCCCCAATCTAGCGGTCTGAAAAAGACACATCCAAAAACTGACGAAATTCGACAGTATTGGAAGATGGAGTACCATCGTGTTGGAACCACATCAGCTGACGAGTAGCTAACGGAATATTTTCTGACAGAACCCCAAATTTTTCGAAGAAATTCCACATAAACCCTACCCATCAGGCGTTGGTTATGAAAGAACTCAAATTCAAAAATCCATTTTTGTGGAAAGTAGCTTCGTGTGAGAATATCGCTTTCTCGAAAAAGTTCGCAATGTTGTGTTTTCTTTTTTTTTTTGTAATTTCAAGTTTTGTTTGTTTCCAGTGGTCTTTGGATTCTGTTGACCACTTTCTAAACATAACAGTATTACTGCAGCCAGTTGCAAGCGCAGTGAAATGCGAGGGTATTTTAAAAGTGTTTCAAGAAGTCACACCAGAAATGCTCAGAAATGTTCAAAAGTGTTTGCAAAAAGCGATTTCAATTATGTAGCGCCTAAAACGGATCGCATTTTGAACATTTAATGTAATAGTGTTGTACAAATTCTCTGTATAATGACGGCACTAACATTTAAAGTGTAACCTGTTGCGAGCAAGATGCTCGATCTGTATGTACGCCATTCATTGGACTGAGTAATGTAGTTCGAAAAATGTTCTGATTTATGGATATACCAGTAATGTTGTATTTTCTTTTTGTTATGTTCATGTCCAACGCGCTTCAGTAAATTCTACTTTTTTTTTAATTTCAAGTTTTGTTTGTTTCCGGTGGTCCTATTGTGTTCTGTTGGCTACTTTCTAAGCATGCCAGTATTACTGCAGCCAGTCCCAAGCCTGGTGAAATGCGAGGGGAAGGTGGCCGGCGCTTCGCAATACGTATCTATCGTGAAAAACTGAAAAATCGTGAGTATCTCCAAAACTTTTGCAGATAGACACAATGACACTCGCATAAAATCGAAAGAAAATTAAATTTTACATCCATGTATGTAAAAATTGCTATACCATTCAATTTAAAAAAAATCAAGTTATCCATGATTTTAGAATTCGAAAATTACGGAGCCCTATTTAATAATTCTGTAATTTAAATGCAACAATTTTAAAATAAAAGACGTGTGCTGTTTCATGATTAAGCGAAAACTGAAAACCGCATCTTTCTAACTTTCGTATTTCCGAAGATATTTCCAAACACCGAAGACATGGCAAATGTCATTTTTTTCGAAAAACGTCATGTAATTCGGAAATTGTACAACTTAGCCCCAATGTATGCCTAACGTATTGTTATTTAAATTTAACAAGGAATCCAAAAATATAATAATATACAGGCTGTTCCATTTAAAATAACAAAGTTAGTATCTACTTCCGGTACAACCGGAAGTCCGCCATTACTGAAACTAATTTTAAAATGTGTAGAATATGATTCGAGGCAACATTTATTTGAAACATTTTTCCAAAAAAACAATAATAAATCAGCTGTGGACCGTTGCATCTTAGGCTGGACACCAGTATATTATTACTATTATTATTATTAATATTATTATTATTACTTCCGCTTATAGTAATACTACTTATAGTTCTGTATTTACCAAATCAGTGGTCGTCATGTAAAATCTATTCCATCTGTAGTCATTTATTTTTTTTTCTGCTCCTTTTTAAAATATTTTGACTGTTTGACTTCGCTTCAACGCGTTTTGTTGCAAAGCGAAAATTGCCTATACCGAAATCGTTATTCGGGCGCGCGTAACTTCGCAAACGCAATCGGCAAACACTGTTACCGAGATATCCGCCGCAATCCGTAACAAAGCCAAACGGAGCCGACGGAAAAAGAACCCGAGGGCAACGTACACGTGAGCGCTGAAGAGGACCACGCAGTTCCTACGCTTCGATACACGTGTATGTGTGTGCGTGTGTGTATATGCATGTAGAAGACGAAATACGTGAGGGTGGCGGGCTCGGGTTTAAACGTGGCGACATTAGCCGCCTGACGTCGCGATGGTGGGTGGTAATTATAAAGGATTTGAGCTTAAGCACGGAGAAGTTAGGGAGTATTAGCAAAGGAAGAGGGGGGCCGTTGCAGGTACCGTGTAGGTTTTGTGGAGTTAAGTTTGTAATAGAATATTAATGGTTTGGATTATGCGATGATTATGATATAAACTCTGCAGATTGAGGTAGTATGCTTCATTTTTCATGTTTGCTTTGTGCAATATAGGAAGAAATTTCGCGTTGGTAAACTAATACCCATTATTTATTGTAGGTACATCAATAGATTACACTACTTATGCAGAAAAAAAAACATGCACACTCATTTTGCAAAAATCATGCTATATGATGTATTTCTATTTTAACGACAATGACAATTCAATATAAAAATAAAACAATATAAAAACTGCTCCTGTTACACGCCCCCTTTCTATTTGTTATTTAATAAAATCTCCCCAGTGACCAACTATATTTATTTCATATTTTTATAAATATTTAAAATATTAAATCTTTCTTGAATATTAGTTATATTAATATAATATGTATAAATATTATATAAAAAATATAATTAGGAAAACATTAAAAAATATATATGTTACGTAAGCATTAATAATATTTTATTGTAAATGTTTTCACAATATATTTTTCAATAACTCTGCAAATATTTTGCTTTGTATTTCTGTAAATGTTTATTTCATATAAAAAAAAGATTGAATTTTGGTTTGTACATTTGGTGCGTAGGACGAATAATATAAAATGGGTAAAATATGCATACATATTAAGTAGTATGACCTATTTAAAATGATAGTTTAAAGATTAAATTAGATAATATATATCTAATATGATTTAATAGTATCTAAGTTGAGCGCTGAACTTTTCTATTAATATATCTGCGTTTTGTATTATATTATTTGTAATATTGTAAGTTGCGAACGTCAACAACACCTCTATTCATTACAGTGCCGGTGTTATATGATGTAGTATTGTTTATGCGTCTATGGATTAGGTACATAGAATGCATACGCGCACGTGCGTATCATCAACGTTTTCATTCGTTTGTCCGTTACATGTTATAGTTTATAATAGTATACGATTAGGGCAGATTAGGGTTAATGTGTAATTCATTGTTGCGGGATGTGTTTAGTTTTTGCGGTGACTACGAGGTAAGCAAAACTTTCAATATGTCATGGCATTTATAAGATAATTGGAATGCTCAATATCGCTATGTACAGAATCGTTTATATAATATTTGTAGGAATTTTATGCATCATATATGTATTGCATCTACCAGATAAATTGCCAGTTGATTTGCTTAAGAGATTCATCTCGGTAGATAAGCGTCATAACCTCAAATAGAGGTTAGAATACGTTGTGTTGTTTTATTGTTTGTACGTAGAATGTTTTCAAATATTATGAAATAAGTAAATAAATAAGTATCGTAAGTTATTAGAAAAGTATTTAATGTAATTAACTTTAATTAACATCAATAAAAATAGTGATTAATTTGATAAACCTCAGTATGCCTTAAAAGATGCCAGAATTATTGATTATTACTTGTATGGTGAGTGTGAAAAAACAAGTTCTTGCCTTTTAGACAACTCTATGTATGTTTCAACTTTTCGTTATCGACGTTATACATTCTAAAATAACCAAGAACATTTTAGTTCATTTTGACAAATTAAATAGTTGCATAAAATATCTCATTTTCATATAAATAATATTTTACAATCATTTTAGAAAAATATTGCGCTTACATTAATTTAAAATATGGAATAAATATTTTAATTGAATATTTTATCTATATTAGAAAAAATATGAAAAATATATTCAAAAACCTCTCACGAAAAATATTTATAAAATTTATTTTTAAAAATATCTATGTAATATTTCTGGCTGTTAGGGCTGTTACCTTTGAATAAAAATTCAAATTCAAATATTTCATCTTTATATGGGTAATAAGCCTTAACCTCACGTTTTACTGCTGAAATATTATTAGGCCAACCATTTCATAGGTAATGTTTCATAATCTATAATTCTGGATCAGAATTGGTGTTCGTTTGTAAGTCAGCATATTTTTGGTCGGATACTAAAATGATCGACCTGATGCAAAAATCATCTAGAAAATCTGTCGCTTTCTCGAATTCTAGTGGACCTCTAGATAATGTATCAGGAATGTTATATAATGTATTTCTATTTTAATGAAAATGACAATTCAATATAAAAACAAAACAGTATAAAAATTGCTCATGTTACACGCCCTCCTTTTATTTGTTATTTAATAAAGTCTGTAATCTTGAAATCTGCTTGGTATTCTTATGACGATACGTTTTCCCCATTATTGTGAAACTTGGTAGAGCGGTCAATTTCTGTGTCCAGAGGATGATTCTTCACTTGCTCTCCTGGACCAACACTTGCTTGAATCTCTTCAACAGGTGGAGCCGACCCTTTAGATGGAATTTCCTTTAAATGAATCCTATTTCTTCTAATTTCATCTCCTTCCGGAGTTCGTACGTGATAACTTTCTGGGGTTTTTTCATCTTTCTTTAGTATTTCTCCAGGTATCCATTTTCTGATACCTTGCTGTAGCATGACTGGTCGTCTTTCCAATGCTGGTAGCGGTTTCTTACGAATATTGTAGTAGGTGGCTGATTCGGTTTGATTATTTCGTAATATGTCAATATGTTGTTCTGTATTGAAGTGGCGTAGCTTTTATGCAATTTCGAAAAATATTAAGAAAGTGATTATATGGAGGCGGGCCGCTCCAGGTACCGTGTAGATTTTGTGGAGTTAAGTTTGTAATAGAATATTAATGGTTTGGATTATGCGATGATTATGATATAAATTCTGCAGATTGAGGTAGTGTGCTTCATTTTTCGTGTTTGCTTTGTGCAATATAGGAAGAAATTTCGCGTTGGTAAACTAATACCCATTATTTATTGTAGGTACATCAATAGATTACACTACTTATGCAGAAAAAAAAAACCATGCAAACTTTTGTAAAAATCATGTTATATGATGTATTTCTATTTTAATGACAATGGCAATTCAATATAAAAATAAAACATTATAGAAACTGCTCTTGTTACACGGCCCCCTTTTATTTGTTATTTAATAAAATCTGTTACCTTTGAATAAAAATCAATCTAATTCAAATATTTCATCTTTATATGGGTAATAAGCTTTAACCTCACGTTTTACTGCTGAAATATTATTAGGCCAACCATTTCGGTAGGTAATGTTTTATAATCTGTAATTCTGGGTCAGAATTAGTGCTCGTTTGCAAGTCAGCACATTTTTGGTCGGATACTAAAATGATCGAACTGATGCAAAAATCATATATAGAAACTCTGTCGTTTTCTCGAATTCTAGTGGAGCTCTAGATAATGTATCAGGTATGTTATATGATATATTTATGTTTTAATGAAAATGACAATTCAATATAAAAACAAAACAGTATAAAAACTGCTCATGTTACACGCCCTCTTTTTATTTGTTATTTAATAAAGTCTGTAATCTTGAAATCTTATGACTCTTCCTTTAGACGATACGTTTTCCCCATTATTGTGAAACTTGGTAGAGCGGTCAATTTCTTCAGCTAATGCCACAAACATCCGTATCATGGTATGATTGTTATTTTACCCTGGGCAGAATAAGACGAATAAGAGCCGTTTTACACGTACGAGAATTTTTACATAAATCATAACAAAAATTATCCCGAAAAGTTTGGTGAGAATTTACCTAAGACATTTTGTCGCGACACTTTCAGGTCGTTTTACGCAACAATAAGGTTACTTCCATTTGCACTTCTAAGTTGTAACCTAAATCTGAACAATTATGATCCATATTTTGCTGGTTTATCGGTTAACTGCTATTTGTTTAGGATACTTACAACAACAAATATCGTGAAAATTCCGGTTAAAATTTATTCCTGTGTAAAATGACCTGAAGTATCGCGACAAAATTTCTTGATTTATGTAAAAATTCTCGTACCTGTAAAACGGCTCTAAGACGAAACTCTTTTACTGGTTCGGGAATAATAGTTGCTAATATACTCGTTGAAAAAAGAGCTTCGTTTGACCCCTTATTGCTCAATCATTCATGGTAAATGTAAAAAAATGCGTGACCCGCTTTCAACTCATTAATGCCGAACACATTAACAGTCAGTTATATTAAATAAAAGTCCTGTACTGGAACTTCAGGAAGATGAATATTCTGCATAAAATCGAAAGGCAAAGCTACTATTTCGTTTCGGTTTTTACACTCTTCAGTCGATTGTTGCAATGAGATATGGAATTTTTTTCCTTTTCTCTTATGCGCAACCAATTCAGCAACAGCAGCTCGCCAACGAGGGGGCTTTTTATTTTGACGTTAAGAGCTTCGCTTTTACAAGCGCCTATATGTAGCCGCCCAAACCGAAGATTAAAATGTGGATGGAAATACTTGACGTAATAGCTATAACTCGCTGGAGCATCAAGATTGCATATGATACATAATCTTTAAATTTTGCTTCGAAATGAGATTTTCATAAATTTGACTAAAATAATGAGCCACCTTTATGGGAAATATTAGTTTCTTCCTTTATAGCATGCGTTTTTGCATTTGAGTTTTTGTTCCTTTGAAGAAGAGTCTTAATCTGCTTCAATCTTTTCATCCCAATGTCGTGTAAAGTTATAAAAGCGTTTCGGCATATTTTCAATTTTTCGTCATTAACACATGCGAAATGAAGAAAAGAAAAACTTAGAACATGTTTTCCATTTTCGGTTTTTGATTTAATTCTCCGTTGGACACTACTCATTTCTAAGCACCCTTGATTAAGGTTATAAACGCCAATGTAATAACCGACGAACTAAAGCTCTAAAGGCTAAGGCGGACTCTAAAAGACACTTCATAGGTCCAGAGCCCGTATGTGGGATTATTAAGGACTCCGCAAGAGAGATCTTAGATAAAGAAAGTACAAAGAAATGGAGGTCGACTGAAGATCAACTCCATACTAAAGCGCTAATAGGACATGGGGATGCTAGATTCTCTGATAACCTACTCAGGCGCAGCAAGAAAGAAACTAAAACCATTACTGAGCTGGTAACTGGACACGTCCCCTGAAAAAGCATCCATACAACACAGTTCGCTTAAGCGAACCACGGTGCAGAAGATGCGAACTATAGAAGAAAACGAGTTTACATGTAATAGCGCATGTGAGGAATTGAAGATACTGAGGCAGAAATATTTCGGGAAGGATCTATTGGAGCCCTCGAGGGTTATCAAGTTTCCACTGGGCAAGTTATTGGGTTTTATAGAGAACAACTAGCTGTTCGAGTGAAAGTAAGAGACTTAATGGGAATGGTACAATGAGCACTTAGTTCAAGTGCCTGGACTATAGGTGCCCATCCTAACTAAATGAATGAACGAATAAATGAATGAAGCACCTTTGCATATAATAAATATTTGATCATTTGTTTTTAACGCATAAAATTTCTTGAATATATTGTTCCTCTGATGTCCTTCATTTTTTTCGAAGCACTCATCGGAGATCTATTCAGACGAAAGTAACGTTCAAATTACTTTTACTCAAAAGAAAAAAAAACCGGCACGAAGGATAAATTTTTTTACATCACCGTTTTTACTACTCTAGTTTTGATAAGAAACTCCTAGTGCTCTGCTTCATTCGTTAACATTTCAAGTACACCTCTTTTTCTTTTATTAAGTAACAGCGCTTCCGTTTCTACACCTGCCTCCGAAGACTCAGATTCATTCTTCATAATTAAAAATATATAAATTCAAATTTATATATAATAATTCAAATTTAAAGCGATTACCTCTTAGCTTTTATACGTACAACAATAAAATTATAAACATTTCGATGATAGATGGATGATTATGTTAGTTTCACGATAATTTAACTAAAATAACCATCCAGTAATAACTATACCCCACCGTCACCTTCGATATTCGTCAAGATTTATATAATATCATTACTGAAACCAATTAAAAAAACGCCAGCTTATAAAAATCACTCTTTTGTCTTCACAAAAAATGAAGACAACACAAAACGCATGTGTCTAAATTCTATTAATGAACGATTCCTTTAGCAATTGAAAATAAAATTCTTTACATTAAATTCATTTATGAGCGAATCATATTTTTCCACTCTTCTTACGGACGCGTTGTTTTTTCTTTGGGTCTACTTACTTTGTAAGGGTTTTACAATATTGTACCTGCGTGTAACAAGTACAATTACAAATTTCAGAAATTGTATTTATACAAACTCTATTTGACAATTAGATTTACACAAACGCATGCACAGCTCTGAAGGACGACTAACAATAAGTACGACATTAGAATTGGATATTAGGGTTGTTAAGAATTTCTTTCACCGTATATAAACGGCTTCACATCGCAGCTTAATTTACTTGTTAATATCGCTACCTCTCTAATTAGACTGCGTTCGCCAAACAAAGAAAGTTGTGCAGTTCATTGGCATTCTATAAAGAAGTTAATCCATCGCAAAGAAATTGGTGTGCTTAATAGCAAAAAAGCAAATTTCTATTCTATTCGAAAAATTGATTGCATTTTCCATTAGGTATTATTCATTTATTATTAGAAAAGAAATCAGGGTAAAAGCGTGTACGTATTAAAGGTAATCAATCATCATTACATCATTACGCACCTACTAGCATCTAGACTTCCTATTTTCTAGTTATAAATGATCTTTTTTCTGTGCAGCTATGCAAATATTCGCTTATAATGCATTACGAGATTTTGCACACAGCTACTGCTTACAAGATTTTCAATTCCGTGTGTACTGTGTAATTTTGCTATATGTAAAATATATTTTCTTTTAGGCATGACACGATTATCTACGCTTTATCTTGATGATATATGGCAGAGATAACACCACTAAAACAGCTTAATTACGTATTTGAACAAACAGATTGCATGGTTTATTTTATCTAATATTTATTGATGTAGCAGTGATGTAAATTGTTATTAATTTTATTTAAAATTTATGATATGAACTCTTAGATGTTCTTTCTAATATTTTTTCCTGGTTAATTGCATATTGCCCACTCGTCTTTGGTTTAGAAATTTCCAAATATAACTATCAAATAAATATACGAGAACAGATAGGTATACATACATATAGCGTCTCCGTCTCTATAAAACAAAAATAAGAAATAAAGAAATAATGAAACCAATCTCAGAATATTAAATTTAATATAAAGTGGCCGGTATGAATATTGCGACATATGGAAAATAAATTATTATTAAAATATACTAAAAATTTTTTTGGAGGGTAGGTTGTGCATGTCTAAGAACCCCAAAATTTAGTTTGACACATATAACCACTAGTATGGCGGTAGAGTCAAAAAATATGCAATGATTTTGTAAAAAATGAGGTTAGATGACATGATATCCAAAAGAGTTATTTGATAAAGAATTCAATTCTGATTCTGTATGCAATTTTTTGTAAACATATTAAAGAAAAATAAATCCTTCGAACCAATGAACTACTTAACATTAACCGCAAAAGTGCCAAAACAGTTATTTCTGTTATTACATAGCACTGTAGATTCAAAAAATGCGTTGGCAGAATCGGGTTCTTTGATGGAACTGAATGCCGACTGCGTTTGGAGGAGGAGGAATCAATTGAGCAGATTTTCTGTCACTATCCTGCCGCCGCGAGGATCGGATAATTAATCATTAGAAATGTTGACCTTTCGCTGAACTGAAAACAATCTCACTCAACAAGATTCTGAGGTACCTTAAGGGCATGAACTTGTTGGATCAACTTTTAGATAGTATTTCGTTCTGTAATAGACCCTAGTGGTCTCAATGGATGAAAAAATTAATCTCTTTTATATCTTAAGTCCTTATTCCTGCTACTAAAAACATTACGGCAAGCGGAATGCTCAGAAATAGTTAGTTAGTTTAGGAAGACATAGCATCCGTATGCTTCGATTAATCGGTTCGGCGACCATTAGGGTCTATTGTAGAGCGGATGTTATCTCAGAGTTCACCCAACAAGTACATGCCCTAAGGTATCTCAGTATCTTGTTGAATCAAATTGTTTTCAGGCCTTCTAGGAAAAGGATCAGCCCTTCTGAAGGTTACATATCTGATTCTTATAACAACAGGGCAGTGACAGAAAATATGCTCAATTGCCTTCTTTTTTTCTAATCACAATCGGCATTCAGTTTCATTAAAGAGTCCGATTCTGTGTAAGTGCTTTCTGAGCTTATAGTGACCTGTACAAACAGAGACAATCACCTTTACATTTTTACGATGAAGTCCCAGCAGTTCTTTGGTTCTAGCATGACTAGGTGCAATACACACTTCGCATGTACCAAACCAGGAAAGTTGTTCCAATATTGAAACGCTTTCTGATTTGCTCAGAATTTGACTTGCTGGTTACCTACCGTATCTCCCTTGCTGTGGGCTGCCACAATGCATGTCAGTACCTGGTGTATGCTGACGACCTTACAATAGTCGTTAGAAGGCGGTTTCCAAAAGTTCTGGTGCAGCGCATGCAAACCGCTTTAAATAAGGTTGACAAATGATGTAAACAACAGCGACTATTAGTCAATGCCCAAAAAAACCCAAGTTGTTAGGTTCATAAAAAAAAGAACGTTAGAAGGCCTACCGCCATTAATGATAGGAATCGAAAGACTCCCATATGTCAAAGAGGCGAAATAGCTGGGGGTATGGTTTGATCAAAGACATACATGGAACTCACATATCCAGAAAACAACCAGCAAAACCACTTAGCCCCAAGATGACTCTCTGGTGATACACAAGGGTAGTTAGACCCATGATAACGTACGGAGCGTATGGTGGCCAAAGGTGCGGCAGGTGGAGGCGGTCAAAACGCTGGGTGGTGTGCAGAGACTGACGTGTCTGTCCCACGAAAGCGATGAGATCGGCCCCTACTACCGTAATGGAAGTAATTCTAAATCTGCCATCAATACATATTTGTGTACAGGGAGCTGCAAGGTCTACAGTACATAGACTTTTGCATAGTCAAGTACCGATAAGTAAATCGCACGGCACTGACTATCAAAAACTGTTAGATGAACTCATGGAGGTATCCCTTTTAGGAAAGCCATGTGATGCCGTGGTTCAAAATTCAACCTAGATAGAAAATATCAGGTTATAATACCAGATAAGAAGGACTCAGGGACAGGTACTCTAAGGTACTCAGGTACTGTAAGAGCAGACTCAAACTGGTATACAGACGGCTCTAAAACGGACTACGGCGTTTGACCTGGAATATAGAAGAAGCCTAAAAATGCTCTTTCAGTAAGCTTCAGCAAAGACACAACGGTGTTCTAAGCTGAGTTTGCTGTAATACAGCACTGTGTCCGAAAAATAGAAAGATGTACCGAGTCAGGCAAAAGCGTCGTTATTTTCTCTGACAGTCAATCCATTCTTAAAGCGATTTGTTCCATATGCGCGGACTATAAGCTAATTTGGGACTGTGTAAGCGCCCTAAATGAGGTGGGCACCGAAAGGAAATTAACCTTGGCCTGAGTCCCTAGCCACTCCAGCATGAGGGGAAATGAGGCGGCGCCGACGGACAAGCTGGCCAGGCAAAGATCGTCAAGGTCATTCGTTGTAGCTGGTCCTTCTTTCGGCACTATCAAATCGCAATTTTAAAAAACCCATCAATGAATAGATACATAATCAGTCTAGAGAGTGGTGGCAAAAATCACCGAGGCAGAGACAGACAAAAGAGCTCCTAAGGGAACAGAGGCCTGAATTTACTAAAGATCTACTGAATAAAGTTAGGAAGACTGTGAAAATGATAGTAGGTCTGGTGACTGGTCACTGTAGACTAAATAGGCATATGGACAACATAGGCCTGGAAGATGACGCAACCTGCAGATTCTGCCAAGAGGAGGAAGAAACACCAGTTCATGTGCTGTGCCAATGTGAAAACTTGGAGAGGACAAGGTTTCTAGTAATGAGCGTAGAGAACCTCACAGCTAGTAGTTACACAAAAAAGCCGTTATCAAAGATTAAGAGGCGAAATTAGAGAGCGTCCTCTAGGAAAATAGGAGATCACAATAGGTCTGAAAAGGTCGCGGTGAAACAGGTCCGCTGGCCACCCCAGTCCTAATCTAATCTTATTTAACTGCCGTAGGTGCTATTCCAATGGCAGGTTTTATGCCATTGGTCTGTTCTGGTTACTGAATTTGCTCCACAGCAGCCTTTTTGATAAAGTTGTCTACTTCTTTATTTCCGAGAATGAGTGATTGCCCGGGTACTCAGATTAGGCATTAATTATTAGCCATCCCCAATATGCTTAGGGTGTGTTTAGAGCTCCAAATCAGTTTAGAGTTGCATGTTGAATGAGTGCTCATAAGAGCCGTTCTCCCTATTCAAATTTTAAGGGAGAAATGATTATAAATCGTTACGCCTGTCCTTAAAAGTTGCCCTTCTTGATATAATTTCAAAAGCACATTGTATTCCTAATTCCCGATTTCCAAGACGAAATGTGTAGAATTTTGTGAATGCGTTGGTGCTGGATTTGTCACTTCTACGTTGATGTGTTTAAATAACAAAACACACAAAACCCTTTTTTTGTAATTTCATATATTTACATAGTAAGATATTTACAAATGTCTTGTCGCTTGAAATGTCGGAACAGAACTGCCTATTACAATATGGTTTTGAACTAGTAGTCCCTTGTTACACTGACCATTTTCCCTTGATGGGGTTACAAATGTGATTGCGTGTGGTGTACAAAGGAACTCTAGTGGTTATAAATTACAAATGAAAAGGGTGTCTGGCAGAATAAAGAAAGAATTGAAAAAGGGAAAGATGTCTTCACTATTAACTTCTTAGAACTGAAGGAAATTAAATCTAAATATGGGGACGTAACAAAACTAAACTACGGAGTCGGGTTAGGACAAAACAAATGTATATAATTCTGTTTTAAATAAAATGATTTACTCATCTATTATTTCCTTTACGCATTGTTAGCTGAAAGAAATAATAAAGGTTTTGAAACATTGGTAGTCCACGTTATTCACTTTATCATTAAGAATTACACATTACAGTTACCTAAATGTAAAAAGTAGATATCCACGACATTATCAACTTGACCTTACAAGAAATACAAATATGCGACGATCGATCTACATGTCATTATATTAATGGAACGTTACGAGACACCTACAAACCTATTACCAAACACAAACAAATATTTCGTCCACTTACGCCCACGGTACAGCACATGTTACGCAACTCGGAGTATTCTGCAGTAAAATTGTGTATAACGGGCTGTCCAAATATATACTATTTACAATACCCACGGCAAAAAACAGAAATCTGTATCCCTAACTACGATTCAATATTACTCACGAATTTTATAAAAATAAAACGGGCGCTCAAGGATGCCCAAACGAAAAATGACTCAGTATATCTGACGCTCTATCGTCTTGTAGATTAAAACTTGTTCACTCTTATTGCAGCTTTCAATGGGTAAGAAGTGATGTGAATATTTATCAGCGATTTCGTGTGTACAAAGTTCGGAGTTTGGTGTTTTTATTGTAGTTGCGGACGCAGTTATATCGGTAATAAATAAAAGATATTTTTAGAAAGCATGGCGCTCTTAAACTATATTCAACACATTTCAATGGGTGAGTTTCTGGTGTGAATGAGAAATTTTTATGAAATTCGGAAAGAATTTATTCGGTAACGAAAACAAATTTATAAATATCCACAGGATTTATTTAAGGAACATGCCTGATTCAATATTTATTCTGCATTGTTTACATTCATAGCTAATTTCTGAAGAGTCGCACGATTGCATAGTTTTGTGTGGATATAAATATAGCAAATTAAAAACAGGTTTATCCTTCCATTTATACCATTTAAATAATTACATTGCACTAATCTAATCACAATTAATTGAAATATTTTTTAGTTACATTTTCTTTTAAAAAGACGGTTCAATAACAACACATGTGAGAATATTTTCATTCACATAAATATTTGAACTCTTCTAACGTGATGTATATAATATAAGACATAATTTACTTTGGGATATAGGAAGAAATCTAAGCAAAGTTACCACACATTGAAAAAGTGGTAGTAGAGAATTGAAAATCTCGGTAGGAGTACAGCAAGAGAAAAAATGTTCACGATGCTTGCTAATAAACAGAGAAATGACGTATTAGTTTTTACGAGATATATTATAAATACCTGATGGTTTTATTGAATATAAGAAACTAACAAAAAATGATTTAATTTTTTTGAATAATTTTCAGAAAGAACGTAAGAAAATATTAAAACAGAGGTTATTACACACAATTTATTGAAATGAAAATGAAGTTGTAATAATAAGATTATACAAAATATCTTACCTGTAATTGTATATATATACAAAATTATATCAATAATAATTTTGTAAATATATTTTCATATTTAAACTAAAGCAAAAAAATTATTTTGATTTTATCATTTCATTCTCATTCATATGCACTATGTTACAGTAATTTATTGGAATGATTTATTTACAAAATCATTTGGAAGCCTATCAATCTACTAATCTATCGCTTGAAATACGAGAGTTGCCACACGTCAGGTTTAAAAAACTTAAAAAAAAACACTGTATATGTTTTATTCTAATATTTTTGAATTAAATTTTATAAAACTCTGGTACAAATATTTTTTTTCCAAAATGAGAAACAGTGCTTTAATTAAAGATTCTATCTTCCTTGTCTTTGTAAAATTTTCTATAAAAGTCGAATTTTAATTTATAGCAAAAAACGAATTGAACAAAAAATATATATATTTTTTTTATTTAAAATTAGTATTTTACGTTACAAAAAACCTCAGCACTATAAAATAGCGCGTAAATATGTGTGACGAATAAACCGAAAGGACTTCTCCGAGTTAAAAAGCGTGTAGAAGACATCCTGTTTTGCAACAATTTATAAGTTCTCGAATATGTTTAGTAGTGGTTTGTGATTTCCCAAGGGTGCTAAATAGTAAATGTAATATGGTTTTTTCTATCTTGTTTTGTACGGTAATAAATGTACTTGCTATTTTTTGGACACTCTTAGTAATGCGGAATTTCATTAATGAAAATCAAGTTTTAAATAAATTGTTTAATTAATGTTTGCAAATGTGCGCATTGACTTTATCAATTGTAATAAAGTTAAAGTAAATTCAAAATTTATTTTCCATTAAATTTATTGTAGAAAATTACTAAATTATGTAAGAAAAATTGACAAGTAACTCCATTATAGTCTTGCCAGATATCCCGCTAGTTGCTAAATTAAATACATTTTTAACATAATTTGGAAGATCTCAAAATTATCAGCAAAAATGCTAAAACGATCAGCAATGTTGATCAGCTAATATAGCAGCAGTAGGCATTGGAAAACAAAAAAAAAAACATCGTATGTAGGCAACGATCTGTCATTGTGTTAGTTGACAGCAAATGTTGTATAACATGAGACTTGCTTAAAAATAACATTTTTTATTTCATTTGTTAAAATGAATCAAATTACACCACAGGAGACAGTAGAATTTTACAAATTAATGTATTCCTGCTAGTACCTGGTAACTGTAATAATTATGAGGAATTTTTCCCAAGAAAAATTTTCTCCTCACGGAAGATTTGAACCTATATACTTTCGTTTACCGGACGAACGCTCTGCCAATTAAACCAGAGAAGAGTGTATAGATTCAAGCGACAAATCGAACTGTCTCATATTAGATCTTGAAAGGCCGACAGGGCGGCGAATATGCAAAGTTCGCAAGTGGTTTTTTTTTCTTGGGAGAAAATTCCTCTTAATTATTACAGTTATTAGCAGAAAAAAACATTAATTTGTTAATTTCTTACTGTAAAAAGCTTGCAAACCTGCCGGCCTTCCAAGATTTAATATCGACATATGTTCAATTTGTAGTTCGAATCTATACACTCCTCTCTGGCTTAATTGCTAGAGCGTTCGTCCGGTAAACGAAAGTGTATAGGTTCGAACGGGTTCGAATCTTGCGTGAGGAGAAATTTTTTCTTGGGAAAGAATCCTCTTATTTATTATAGTTATTAGCAGAAATACATTAATTTGTTAATTTCTTACTGTAAAAAGCTTGCAAACTTTGAATAGAATTTTAGTTAGCCTCTTCTGAAGTTTTTAAAGTGCAATTTAAGAACTGAAAGCAACGGGTAATGCATGTAGATGAATTCGCAAGAGAAATGAAAATGGTGAGTTAAAAAAACTATTCTTGTTTATACTACCCCTAACCCCTGTAGGGTTCTTCTCAGTCAAAGGTGGACAAAACTCTGAAAGGAAACAAATTTCTCCCATACAAAATGAATAAATGGCATGTGGATGATTGTGGTAGCAGACTGGAGCTTGCCAAAGGTTTAGAAAAGTATTTTTTTATACAGACGTAACAAGTTCTTATGTAAACGGTATGGTCAATAGGCAAAATTATAGATAAGACTGGGTATAATACTAATCCCTGTTGGGTTGAAGAAAAAAGAACCCAAAATAACCCTAAAATTAATGTATGGTCGGGATTTACCATGGAAAAGTGATATGAAGCTTATTTAAAATTGTTATGCAATAAACTAGAGCCTTTTATTGATGAACTGCCGTTAGCCACCCTAATACGGTAAAGCGCATGGCAGTTTCTCTCATCATAGTTACTTCCAATGTAAAATATGCATAATATCCTTTAATTTAGTTTAAAAAAAAAAAACATGCATATGATCAATTAAATTTACCCTCTAGCAAGCCATGATTTTATTTATTCAAAATGTCATGTTGGTAGTGACAAATAAAATACATCTGACATACTCTTGACACTCAAAAATGTTAACAATAAATCATAAAGTTTTCATTATCGAATGAATAAAATTAGAAATTGGAGAATAGTTGTACTTAGAACATAGAACATAGAAGAATTTCGGGCAGAATTTCCAAATTTTTCGGTAACATATGACAGTTTACAGCAATCGATACAAGAATCAGTGGCAAAATTCCGTGAAACAGTCTGTGTCCCGAAAACCAGGCAGTGATAGACCATTAAAACGGATAGTTGAAAATATAGCAGATGCTGAGGAGTGCATAACTCAAGCACTCGATTCGTAAGCTTCACAACAAACACAACTTTCATATGGATCATGCCATACAATCCTTAAAAAAGATCTACAAAGATTCCCATACAAATTTTATTGCGTGCAAGCTCTTACCTATTGATCACGTAACCAGATTTAATTACTGTCAATGGTTTAAACGACGACATCCTTGACAAATATTTTTTCGCGGATCAAGCATGGTTTCATTTATCTGGATATTTAAATAAAACAAACAATGCGCAGCTGGTCTAGTGAAAATACACATGAAATTCTTGAAACATGCATTCTCCAAAAATAGGTGTTTGGCTTGCTGTTTCTCGTAAACCGATTATTTGTCCAATATTCTTTAATAATACCATAAATGCGGAACGATATTATAATACATTATTATAGCCATTTTTAATTCAATTACATGATGATGAACTCCGCGAGGAAATTTCCAGCACGATAATGCAACACTCCATAAGACAATGGAAACGATAGATTTTGTTGTGGATTAAACGAAACTACACTTATATTTTAGTGGACTGTAATTTTAGTTCAAAACTAAATGTTATTCGGTGGATTGTTGTTAAGAATCTCTGTGTGTGTCTGACGAATTTTACTTGTCACACTGAGAGAGATTTTTGTAGGTTGTGTATGCATTGCACATGTGTAACAATGTGTATATTTGTGAAAGGGTGAATGTGTTAAAGCCTGTATGACACGATTAAAATACCTAAATTTTTGGTGTCAAATTCACTTCAAACTCGTCGTGTAAATGGCAACTTTGACAGACTTTGATTACGTCACATCAAATTTTACTTTGACATAAAAAAGAGTTGTTGCAACAAATTTTATTATCAAAGCCGGTCAAAATTACGGTGTGGGCGTGCGCAAGAATTGTGGCCAACACGAATTATTTGTAAAAGGTTTAAATTAATTAAAATAGAAGAATTAAGACTAGCTATATCTGTAATTGATACAAACACTTCACTACTCTACAACTCCTTCTCCAAAACAAACTTAACTCTTAACCTCAAACTCAAAAATAAACAACAGTGAAGCTAGTAGTTGGGCCCCTGAATTATCTCTTTAACTCCTTGGCTGTCAAAGTTAAACCAGAGTACAACGTTAAGCTGTGTAATGTAACTTTGGTAACAAAGTTTGGACATTTCTTAAAAAACTTTGATACACTTTGATCGTGTCATACAGGTTTTAGATACATAGTTTTGTGTTAGTGTGTGTGTAACGGAGCATATGTAACAGCATGTATGTAACAGAACTGTTATTTTTGTTAGTTTTTTCAACTGAAACGTTTGTATATATGTAAGTAGTTATTTGTCAAAACGATAAAACCTAATCTGTCAATTGTATAACATAATCTATACTACACACATGCCACAGAATAAGTCAATTTACATGCTTCTAAACTTATACTGCCAACTTAAGTTTAAAGAAGAAAAATTCCATGACCTACTATAGACGGTAGAAATATTTGATCACATGGTATTTATTACCGAAATTTTAATTGCAGTTTTCATTTTTATTGATGAGAAATTGTCACCAAAAGATTCACTTTGACATAGATTGAGTTGTCAAAACGCAGTTGTATAATGTAATTAAATAGGATTTTCTGAATATTTTCCTCGGCCAAAAAATCTAATACAAATGTCGTGCATTAGGTAATTGCCAGCGCTCGAATTCTTCAGGCATTTGCTTTCGGCTCGTGGTTGAATCTGAATTCTCGCACTATAAATGACATCTATCGCACTCTAACGTAAAATAACTATAATTTGGATGATCCAGCGCCAACTATATCCCAGTAAACTAAATTCAAATTTCTCCTCAATTATTTCCAGTCACTTCAACACTAAAGCGTGAAGTTATTACCTAGGATTTTATATTACATTAATAGTTATTTGAATACCTTTAAGTTAAAGTTACTAAATATAATTGCGGGAAGTTTGAATTTTGTTTACTGAGATGTATATCTCCTTCTATTGGTAAACCCACCGTAACAGATTTATCGTGGGCACATTTATATCTCGCTTTATCTCTGAGCTGTATATCATGCTAGTTTCATCGAACATACATACCTATCGTTACGAATGACGTATATATCGTATACGTACTGTATATGAATTGCGAGTCATTATTGCAGCAGTAGTAACATAATTTTGCCAAACAATTGCGTAAATATAAAGAGGTGGAGAGAGAAACAGGAACGGAAAAAAAAAAAACATCACAAGTTGGAACGAGTCGCGCGATTTTTCAACGTCGAATCAAACGTCCTGTGCGGTAGGTAAAAGTTACCGCGCTCATCTCTAAACGCAAAATTCTTGATTGCCGCGCACGTCGAGCTACGACAGAGCGCATGCGCGCCGATCTACAGTCTCTCTGTGCAGTGCCAGTATACACAAACTGAATTCGTGGTTCTGTGTGTAGTTGTAGGTAGGGCACCTAGTACAATGAACTGTTCGGAAGAGCGTTCGTCGTAACATATTCTTTTTAAAGTTCCGAGACTGTTGTACATATAGATATAGATCCGTGTAAAAAGTGTAAATAGAATCGGGTTTTATATTAGGGAGATGTACAGTTTTTAACTTGTTGAGTTGTTGCTATACACGTTGGTATTTTAAACGTGCAAACGATACGTACTAGTGTCTGTGTTATATTAGCGAAAATATAAGTATTATTTATAGCCCATTTTAATTTAAAAAGTTTGTATATACGGACTTAAAAAAAAAAAAAATCGAAGGTGGCTGTGATCTAGAAGAGAAGAAACTACCCAATCGAGAAGCCCACTACTTTCTCAAAACTCGACGCTGCTGTACAACTGGGGATGCTCGTTTTACTAGGTGAATATTCACGTTTATATTTCAAACGTCACATATTATAAAGTATCCCTTCCTTCGCCTCAAAACACCCGGTCTCGCAACGGTTGCGGGCTGTTGTCCCCTCGTCAGCGCCAGGCACTCGAGACTCGCTCCGACGACGTTTCAGCTTTCTCGTCCACTTTTAACGCCTTTTCCCCGGCGATCATCCTGAATTTTCGCGAAAAATACAAACCAGAGAACGGACGAAGCTCGTGACGATTATTGGAAAGTGGCGTACCATAGAACTGTGCGCGCCTGTTCGATTTTCGTCCTTATATCCAGTCGACGTACGGGTTGTTGACATGCGATTGGAGTCGGAAATCGTAAGATTTTAAAAAAGAACGCACGGCGCCGATAGCGAGACCTATACAGAGAGCGGTGTACTGTTATAATGTCAAAATTTACTCCGTCTGAACAATAGTATTTTTTAATGCCAGTGTGCGTATGATAATTCACGATGGACCGCTTCATTTATCGGCCGTTAAGTTGATGGATTCAATTAAACGATGATTTGAGCAAGACGATGTTATAATTTTTATTTTTAATCTAATGTGAAGCTGAAACGAAATAATTCCTCTGGCACCGGAGACTCGACTATTCATTTTGGGAATCATTATAGAATTCGACGTCAAACGCAAAATTATTTTGATGGGTTATTCTTAGTAAGCGAATTTAATTTTATCAAACGAAATCCCAATCTTCCACAATCACATTATTCCTAAAATGGATTTTAATTAATTTGAAGCAAAATTAGAGCATTTATCACAATATTTATAAGTTATTTAAAATGCGATAATGCACATGTTTAGTCTTTAAGTGATTATTTATTTATTTTGGTCCGCGATTATCAAAGAGGAATAAAAACTGTTTAATCATAAGGTTTTGTTGACAATGTTCGCATTTGTTATACATTGTATTCAACGCATGTTATTAGATAAAGGTTAGCAATATGAAAATGTTTGCTGTTCACACACAGTTTTCATTTATCGATTTACAACACTGCAAATGTATCTGCATATTAGTGCTACTAATATGGTATATTTAACCTCTCTTGTGTAACAACTTCCAAAAAAGAAAGCACGATACACCCATGTACAGGGTTACCAAAAGGTTAATAGTATTGAATAACTTTATTGTTTGAGAGCTTAAACTTTTTTAAAACTTTAGGCTTCTCTCAACTTTTTTCGGTTTGTCGGGAAATATTTCGTTTTAGTTTATAAATGCAGAGTTAAATGCGACAGATTGCTAACTATCAGTTAGGGGCTAACTGTTAGTTTAAACGATATTTCAGTTCATCAAGTATTTTACCACTTCCAGCTAAATGATTTGTAGGTTAAGGTAATGTTGGCAGCTATGGAAACCACTGAATTAGATAAACAAATGGAACGGCTACGAAATAATATTTTGTATGTGCTTGTTCATAATTAGATATTAGTAATTTTAATAACAAGAAAATGCGAGATCTTGAAATTATTAATATTCTAGCAACTGGTTTTAATTTACTAACAAAATCTTAATGATTTGAAAAAAAATGAATTTTTTAGCGTGAGAGAGGAAAAACCTTCATAGGCTTCCGGTGGTCCGTGTCACCGGGGTATGTCGGATTCTTACCGACTAACAAACTCCCCTCGTTAGTAGTCGTATTGTATCCCCCGGAACCACGTTAGCATTACTTCGAGGGGACATCTCAAATAGATGGTCGGGCTCTCCAAAGCTCAGGCTCACTGCAGCACTGTGTTCTTTCTTTGTCCCTCAAGGTGTCTCTGACCATTTCATCGGCAGCTATCCAGTTTTCTTCCTGTGAGAGCGTTTTATCAATTACGTTGTCTGGTGTTACTTCGCCCATCACTCGCTCAGCCTTCTCTCTATAGATCCTCCATCTTGAGCACTCAAAAAAGGTGTGTTCGGGAGTATCTATCCTCCCACAGTGGACACACTCATCCGATTCCGACAGTCTGAAGCCTTTCAAGTAGGACTAGAAGTTCCCATGCCCACACAGAAATTGTGAGAGGTAGTAATTTACCTCGCCATACTTCTTCCCGAACCAGGGTCTGATGTCTCGAATAAGGCGCTTAGTCCATACCGCGGTACCATCCTGCATTTGCCATCTGTTCTGCCATTTGTTGGTTAGTTCTCGTAGCATCCGTTTCTTGTCCACTAGGCCTTCTTTCTCGACTGCTGTCCTGTATTCTACCAGGAGGTCTATCGGGGGTATCCTCGCAACGGCTAGGAATGCAATCCTACGTTGCGCCCTTTCTAGGACTTTCCTGTGCACCTCCTTTTTTACAGCTGTTCCCCACATAGAAGCATCGTACAGGATTATTAATTCGGCGACAGAGCTTAACATCCTCCTATTACACTCTCCTGGCCTCCCAATGTTTGGCATAAGCCTGCTAATAGTTGAAATAGCTCTGCACGCCTTCTCCGCTGTTCTCCTTACATGCGTTGTCATGTCTAGTATCTAAGTGCACTCCTAGGTACCTCAGCATCTGTTGATCTTCTATAACTTCCTCCTCAATGTTGATTTTGCTTCTTCTTCTCCCTCCTACCAATAGGACAGCCTCGGTCTTTTGTGGAGCCAGCCTTAGTTGGTGCCTAGCCATCCACTGATTAACGTCGTTGAGCGTGTATTTCGCCTTCAGTTCTAAGGTTTTTGGTCTTTAGCAGTTACCACGATACCCAAGTCATCCGCGTAGCCGATGAGATATACCCCGGCCTGCACCTCCAATCTAATAGACGTTCCAGAGCAACGGCCCCATCACGGAACCCTGCGGGACACCATATGAAACATCAATCCTACTCCCCTCACCTATCAGTAAGGATCTTTTTTCGAAGTAGCTTGCTGCCATGTTGTTAATGACTCTAGATTTGGATATTATGAATAATTTTTAGTGATTAGCGTGGTGAAGATTTTTCTAATAAAT
The DNA here is from genome assembly GCA_004143645.1 of Protaetia brevitarsis. NCBI lineage: Eukaryota > Metazoa > Arthropoda > Insecta > Coleoptera > Scarabaeidae > Protaetia > Protaetia brevitarsis. Next base: position 32,918 of record RXPK01005003.1, on the reverse strand, counting down.
CGAAACTACTCGCTGGAATAAAAAAAATCTCAATATCTCATACCTACTAAATGAAAATAAAAAAATAGGAAATAGGTACTACATTTTCTTATTACTAAAAAGTAATTGACTGAGGCTAGTTTGAAGTTACACAACCCAAACAAATAAGCATAAGTTTCTATGTAACAAACCATAGACAGATGTCCTTCAGTCTCTTATGTTGTCTCATACATAATATCTACTCCCTAAAATGTGACAGATATATCCCTCCATCTCTCTGTCTTTCTCGGCCACAATATAAAACTGCAATATATTATCAGACGCAGGAACCGTTCCAGTTATAAAACAATTCACTGATAGGAACCAAACTAAGTGCCTAATAATACCAGGTAAGAAGGACTGGAAGACACTTAGAGCAAACTCAAACTGGTATACAGACGGTTCTAAAACGCACTATAGCATTGGAGCCGGAACATACGTAAAGAAACCTAAACTCTTTGAGTAAGCTTCAGCAAAGACACAATTGCACTCCAAGGTGAGCTTGCTGCAATTCACCATTGCGTCAGAGAAATAGAAAGATGGACCGAGCCATGTAAAAGCATCGCTATCTACTCTGACAGTCAATCCACACTTAAAGCGATTATTTCTCGTAAGTGCCCTAAATGAGGTAGGCACCAAAGAGGTATTAACATTGGGTTTCTAGCCATTCTCGCGGAGTTGAGGAGGAATGAGGCGGCAGACAAGCTGGTCAGGCGAGCTTCGTCAAGGTCATTCCACTTCTTTTAGCATTACCAAATCGCAAATAAAAAAATCCATGAATGATTGGATACACAATCAGTACAGAGAGTGGTGGCAAAAATCACCGGGACATAGATAGGCAAAAGAGTTTCTAAAGTAACTGAGGTCTGAATTTACTAAAGATCTACTGAATAATGATTGGAAGACTGTCAAAATAATAGTAGGCCTGCCGGCTTGTCACTCTAGACTAAATAAGCGTATGTGCAACATAGGCCTGGTAGATGGCACTACTTGCAGATTCTGCCAAGAGATGGAAGAAACACTAGTTGTATGTGCTGTGCCAACGTGAAGGCCTGGCGAAGACAAGGTTTTTAGTAATGGGGGAGGAGAACCCCACAGCTAGTAGGGCCGCCCCGAAGAGGACAAGGTTTCTAGTGAAGGCCTGCATAACGACTAGCAGCTACACAAAAAAAGCCGCTCTCAAAGATGATAGTCCTGATTAACAGGACAAACTTAGAGATCGTCTTCTAGGAAAAAATAGTATCACAATACATCTAAAAAGATCTCGGTGAAACAAATCCGTAAGCCACCCCAACCCTAATCTAATTTTAAGACCTAAAGTGTTCATTGAATAAAAACGACTATTTACCCGAGCTTACCTTTTGATTTATGTAGAAGAGACATTATTTTTTAATACCAATTTACTGTAAATAATGTAAAATGAAACGTATCTTATTACATATATATTTCTGCTGCATATGATAAATACAAAGTGACCACTTTTCTTGAGAAATTAATTTCATACTTAAATTATCTAACATCAAAAAGTGAACAACCAAGGAGCAACTAAACATCGAAGAAGTGGACGAGGAAATAAACGAAAGGATAAATAATTAAACGCAAATGTACACCCGAGGAAATAAGTAAGCGAACGATTCGAAATGCGACAAGCTTTGTGTTAGCTTGTAACTGCGATCTACTTACAAATGATGGAATAATATTTATCACATGTTCTACTTAATAAATTAACATATTGCAATTAGTAAATCTGATATAGATTTCTTCTTAGATTGTTCTTTAAATGCATGGGAAATATGTTTGCCAAAATTATCTGAATAAGGGATTAGGATTATAAAAGTATTGGCATATGCGATAAATAAGCTTTGTCAAATAAAAGTAATTATATGTTTACAATTGGATGTTATTAGGGGATTAGGAAGACTATGTGTAATTGTGCTTTAAAAATGAGTAGTCAGATATTAATTGCCATACATAAATGAGATTGGTCAAGTACAGTAATTAAAAATATAGGTATTTACAAATGCATCTAAATAGGAGATTATGAAGACTATGTTTATATATTTTTGTTTGTTTTTTATGTGTTTTATTATTTATTTGAGAATTTCTATTTTATTTTTTTGAGGATAGTGTGACGTCATCGGTATATACGCTATTGCTTCTAATATGCTGCGTCTGAACTTCCACAGATAGATGAAAGAAAATGCTCTGCCGCTCGGGTAGGCGTCCAGAGGGGGAGGCGTACACTGTAAAAAAAGTTGCAGTAAAATTACATGTAAAATCGTTGGTAACAAGGTTGCCTACAATCTTACAGGTAAATTGGCTTCATAAGGTAAAATTTCTACCATCTAGTAAATTTCACATGCTGATTATACTGTAAAATTCGTATGTAATATTTATATGAACTCTATATTTACCGAACACTGAAGTAATTTTCATATGTGTTTTTATAAGAGAGCAAGGCAACTTACCTAATTCTTTTATAGCACCTAATAGGTCATACTGAATCGCTCAACCAGGGATCAAGAATGAACACGCTTACGCGAAACCTACAATGTTGTGACGTACATGATATCATTGAGCCAATAATAAGTTCGACAAACGAATAGAATACCTACGCGCACAGATAAATAATCCAATAACCAATCACATTGCGTCGTATGAATTTCGTATTTTCCATGATATCTATAGTTTTACCCGAAAATTCAAGTAAAAACAAATAAATATAAAAGATCCTCATACTTTTACAGCAAAATTAATAGTTCACTAGTAAAATTACTAGTAAGTGCACTAAATACCCCAAAAAAAATGACAATTTTACACTTTTAAGTAAATTTTGAGAGTAAATACAAAATTGTACATGTTTTTTTCCTGTACTTTCCTTTTGAATTTTTGTTACATCTTAAACTTACATGAAAAAGCTATAAATTTTACCGAAATTTTCTTTTTCCATGTTAAATATCCTAGAAAAAAACATGTAAAACAAAATTTACATGATTTATTGTGGCAAATTCACAACGTTATTACATGTAATATTCCTGATTTACCATGGCAAAAAAAACTGTAATTTTTTACAGTGTAGCGAGGAAAGGAACCGATATCTTCTCTCTTGCTCGTCGCATTTCGAATCGTTCGCTCACTTATTTCCTCGGGTGTACCATACTCTCGACGTGCATTTAATATAGTAAGAAGAAATAAGTAAGGGCACAAAGATGACTATATACAAAACAGTGCTTCATCAGCACTAGCATATGGGAATGAAATCTGGAAATCAAATAGCAGTTTAAGAGGTAGACTTCAAGATCCATCAACGAGGAAGAATACAGAACCTGCTAAAACTCAAGAATCATTTTCGCAGAGTAGTAAGACTCCTAATGGGACGTTGTTTACCAAAAAGACAGTGAAAGAAAATTTGAATCAATACTAGGGATACCCACTACGGACTGTGCAATAAAACAATACAGACCACTACCACATTCTGTGTGAATGCGATGGTCGTAAAAATGCAGACAATTTTGAAAGCCAATAATTAATTCGAAGGAATATTTTGATCAACTCAGCCAGAGACCTTTACAGTACTGGATAATAGATTCTGGGATGACTGGCATAATTTAGTGGGTGAAAAAAAATGGGAAGTGAAGTATAAGAAGCGCTATATCAAAATGGCTATCACAAAAAGAAATACCAAACAATGAAAAAAAAATAAAAAAAGTAAAAAGGATGAGAGGGAAAAACAGATAAGAAATAAAATAATCAGAAAACATCTAAGTGTAGAATCTTTAGCAAAGGATAGAAAGTTGTAAAGGAAGTGATTTAGTCACTTTTTAAGAAGGAAAAAGGAAAGGTTCGTGCACGCTATGACGATGAAAGATATACTGGTAGCAAGACATTGCCTGGAACCAGGCAACCAAATCGGCGAAAGATACAGTAGAGAAATTTAGTGAATTAAGAGTACAAAAATTAACTACATTTACGGCCTGAAGATTTTTATTAACTATACATATATTGTGTATATACTAACACTGAAGTATAAGTTGAATGTTGCTTTTTTTTTCATATCATCATTTCATTTATCATGAAACATTTAGGTAGAAGACAATATCTTTGATTGGTCGTAAAACTTGAGGCCTGGTATTAATTAGAAAGAATCCAAATGTCGAAACTTTCACAAATCTCATCTTGGAAAGCGGTTATGTGAGACCTTAATGTACCTGCATAAGTCATAAATGAGAATGATCAATTCTCAAGATTGGTAAAAATGACACCATTCTGTTTAAAATTAAAAAATATCAATATTCTATATATCTACCACTGATATAAAGCTAAAAATATTTACTCTGTTACAGTTGACCATGACATGTTTTAAAAATATTTTGTTGGAGTTATATAGAATTTTCTAGAAAGTCAGTTCAACGAACACAAATTTCCAAACAAGATAGTTATTCGATTATCTCAAGATCTTTTAATCTTTCTAGTATACCTCTTCTCCGCGATAACTGAAATCCAATAAAAAAGCGGTTGATCACTACAAGTACTGGAAGCAAGAAAGAAAACTCAGAAGATAGTTGAAAGCTAGCAACCCATTAGCGACTGTAGACAATTAGAGGTCTGATAATTTAAATTGAATTTAATTGTGGACAATTGTTTGGAAAATTCCCTGAATTTCTCAAATTATTGACCCGAATTAATAAGCTACTGTACCTCGGAATGATCGGATATTTCATTATTTATATCTTCGTACATAAAAGACTACACTTTCTAAATAGAGGCCAACCATATTCTTAAAAAAATAATTTGCTATTTTTGAATATATTAAAATTTCTAAAACAACAAAATACTCAAAAAAAAAAACGAAATTTTGGCGCTAATGGATTAAAATACCATACAACTATATTGTAGAGTCAAACTAATATCCTTATTGCTGCCCACAAATACTGCTAATTGTTACTTAACACCTCTTAGGAATAAATGCATATTTAATGTATAATCACCAATTAACCACTTTTGTAATATCTTATCTTATGCGGATAATCGCCTCATTTACACCTATTAGCTTTATCATAAAATTATAAGAGGTCAGTAGAAAACTGGTGACAGAATATAACAATAAATATCTCATCACCTAAACTTATTCGGTGATAGTAATTATTAATTGTAATTAAGTAGGAAAAAATGCCAAATGTATGTACTGTAACGTGTCGGTTTTCAAATAAGTAAATTAGCAATAAGTATTTATTTTGCACTTAAGATTTAATTCTAATTAAAATAAAATAACTAACTAATAATAAATGACTAGAACACTATTAAAATACTTAATAAACTAAATTTACTTAAATACTACTTATTTATATTCTTAATTCATATCTACTATTTAAATTCATTATTCATGTCTACATTGCCTGTCTCTACAGAACTCTCTAATAGAACTGTCCTGTTCGTATTCGAGGGCATGTTTATATTTGGCGCTTCTGGTTTTGGAGCGATCGTAAACTTCGATTGCGTATCAATGAAGCATATAACAGTGCCCTCTATGAGTGGTTAAGTTATCGAAGATAATCTCAATTCTATACTACTATCCCCTTCTGTTGGCGCATTGGAAATGTTACCTCTTGATTATGTTTTCTATATCTTTAAGATATGTTATATATTAAAAAAATGTTACAGCATTAGATGATTGAATTTACGAAATAAATTAGATAGATATCCTAAAAGATTTCTATCAAAACATTGATAATTCTCCCTATAAAACATAAACTGATGTTTTTTTTCTAATTTGATGTTACGATAAGGTTATAAACGCTCACGTGATCACGTGAACCAGTCAGAGAACAGATTGGAGTTCTCAGCGAACTGGAATGCGTTGTCTGATTGGTTCACATGATCGTGAATCGTTCGCGAACTGCATGTTCGAACAAACCTATAGATACGTTAGAAGGTTTATAAAAGAGTTCTACCGGAATATATTAAGTTAAGTTAAAGATGGATGACTAATTGGCAAGTTGGAAAAAAAAATACCATAAACAAGGTCTTTCTGAACTCATTTTTTAAAAAAACTCCACCTTCCATTAATCTATTAGAATCAAATCATTTCGAATCATTTTTCAGTTCATTCTTAAATATAATATATCCTACGGAGTTAATAACTTTATGTACAAAAAAGTATAAGGTCAACATGCTTTCTAAATTTATCTTATCGACGATAAGCCATATAAAATCATCGAGTAACATACTGAAGATCTACATCTTGTAAGATTAGGCTTAAATCTAAAAACAAAATCGTGTTTGATATACCTACTGTGTAATGCAATTGCATAGTTGATTCATGGATATTTTTATGATTCTCTTAATTACTATATATTTAGATTGTGATAGTTAACCAGATGACACATATCCGGATATTAATTATCTCTGTAATTGTGTGCGTATACAGTTATGAGCAAAATAACAGCACTCTAATTCAAATTATAAAGTAGATTACTAATCAATTAGACACTTTATAGAATTACACCGTTCGATTCAAATTCAACAGTTATTTTCATATTGTTTGGGCCAGTAAAACTGGATACAATGTGTCAAGATATAACAAAATATAACAAACAAAATTAATCACTATTATACACTATTATATCATCAGCAAACAAAATCTTATGACCATAATTAAAGTATTGCAGTTGATCGTTTATTAATAATAAGAATAATAGGGGGCCCAACACCGATCCTTGAGCTACCCCCTTTATGACACGCATACTCCCGCGAATGCATGTCGCCTATTTTAGGAGTCATAGACCTATACCATTCGAAAAAGTTGACAATCAATTCAGCAGCACGCCCCTAAAACCGATAAAATACTATCACCTTGTTTTGCTGACAAATTATTCTGCTTAAATTTTTCGAGTCACTGCATTCCAACCTAAAGGGACGAGGTCACGAAGTATTTGAATGAAAGATCAAAGTGTAACAATTTATACTTAACGAACATCCTGTTGGTTCCGGGTCACATAAAAAAGAGGCAGCGCCAGATTACCTTTTCCGGGATAAGTACCAGTACAATACTAAAGAAACTGAAAAGAGAAATAGAACAGAGAAAATGTAATTATTGGGAGAATCTCCAGGGAATGATGTAAAGTAAAATTCTTCTGAGAATCTATAACTATAGAAGAGGTTTACAGAATGCATCAACCTGAGTAAGAACAATGTTCGCATATAAGGGAAAGGACATCTGAGTGAGCTTAGATTTGCAAAGAAATCTGAATGTAGATTTTGTGGGGAACAGGATGAAACACCCATCCATCTCCTCTCAAATTCTGTAGCACTGTGCAGCTCCAGGGCGTTGCACCTGGGAGCACGTGAAATCGAAGAAGGAGACTTGTCTAACCTGGGGCCTTTCTGGGGGTTGGGAGTACCTACCAGGCACTTTCCCGAGGTGATGGATAGGGGAAAGGCCATCTTCTCAGGGTTCGCTCAAGACGAGATGATTAGTGGCGGCTATAAGTTCGTCCTCTCTGCTTAAAACCGGAGCAGGGTGAATGAAGACCGTTGCCGTGAACCACTCTCCCCTCGCCTGAGCTGTCGTGTCGTGGCTAAGGGCTTGCACGGGGTTCTACAACCATGCCAGTTGTTGCTTTCAGCTACCGAAAGTCCAACTGTTAAACCAGGTCCCGAAAGGGATGGCTGGTCTTGGCTTAATTGCATGGACCGAGCAGAGACAACCTCAACAAAAACCTAAATTCTAAGGTGCCGGACTAGGCTGATGGGATGCGTGGCTGGATAGAAGACCAGTCTACTAGTCCAACCTTGGGGCACCTGGCGCACCCCATTGTATTTAGCCTTACCTCTGCATGCGGGGCTCTGTGGAGGTGGACCTTTTCTTCGCTAGCTACTCGTAGGGATCAACCATGGAGGAAGGACGTTTATTAGCGAAACGACACCGCTAATAAACAGAATTGGAGTAGAACCTCCACAAGAAGCCTTCCACTTCCAATGTGAGAGTACCTCACAAGGAAGGAACAAAGGGAGGAGCAAAAAGACTGGAGCAGATTGGGGAACAGGATGGCATCCATTCCCTCTCAAATTGCGTAGCACTGTGCACCTCAAGGGCGTTGCACTTGGGAGCACGTGAAATCGAAGAGGGAAACTTACCTAACTTGGGGTCCTCTGATATCCTACACTTTTTGAAAGCAATAGGATTGGAAGGCCAGCTGTAAAACAGCAAGAATAGGGGATGCAATATCTTTTAGGTCGCAGTGTTCCTTCCACTCCTGTGTAACTCGGAACCCACAGGAGAGTCACTATATTCCATTTGCCTAGCTCCCTTCATTGCTTTAGGCATTCCTAGACCATCTTGGAACTAATTTCATGTGAGCTCAGCGCCTAGAGGGTTGTTTGACTATCAGACATGATGATAATCTCCTGCTTTCGATAATGTTTATCAACATTGAATTGCACGCATCTTTCAATAGCGTGTATTTCCGCCTGGAAGACACTTGGGTATTTTCCCAAGCTTTCGAAGTACTTGGTTCTAGGACCACATATTCTTATTCTAGTTCTCTCTGCCGTTTTGGAGCCATCAGTGTACCATTTGATGGCATTTCTATTCAGTTTCAAGATGGTGTTATGATCCCACTCGCTTCCAATCCTAGCCAGCAAGAACAGGGGACACAATAGATCTTTTAGGTCGCAGTGTAATATCATCTTGTCCACATACATACATCTTATACTTCCGTAATCTTTGGCTAAGTATTGGTACAACTTGTAAGAAAATATTTTGTTTAGAACCGGTCATTTGGATCGTCCTGTAATTGTTTAAAAGTGTTCTTAAACCATACAAGTGCTTTATAGCTAATGCCCTTTTTAGAAAAAAATACAAAATAGTAGTTACTGAATATACATTCTACACCACAACTTATCTACATTGTTAGGTAGGTCCGTTTACATACCATAAAGAAAAAATGTAAATTAATTCTCAGCGATAATAATACTTTTAATAGCCATTACATATTAGCTGCTCCCGTCGTATGATTTGCTTCAACATAGTTTTCTTTTTGCGTAACCTTGACGTTTACCGTTTTCAACATTACAACAGACAATATAAAAACAATATAAAACGAATACTACATAATAACACGTAATTTATTGATTAGCATAAGGAAGCTGATTAACATGTGAACGTCAAATCAAATTTGTACGATAAAATATGCTGAAACTTTATTTTGAGCTTTCGAAATTACACACTTAATAAATGACGTGCAGTGTTAAAGTTGGCAGTTACAAGTCAACGAGCGGATGCTAATAATTATCTGTGAATTAAGAAAGGGATAGTAGCTGCTGAGATAAACGAAAGTCGAATTCGTATAGACGAAACCGCAGCCTAAATAAACGTTTTGTATGAAATTAATTAATTACGTAACTGTAACAATGTCCGCACTTATGACAATAAGTTTAAGTTACATGGTTGTCATTTGTCATTGTCTTTAGTTACGTAAAGATACACAGATAGTGCTTGAATGTTTCAGAATGCCGAATTATGCATATTTTCTTTTGTGTAATATTAGTCCAGTAAAATATATTTTATATGGCTCACTTGTGACGTTGGAAAGATGTGTACCTTGTTTTTTAGTAATTTAGGGAGATGTGAAAAAAGTTAATTAATGATGAGGCATTTTAAAACATATTGCTAATTTGTATACTATGGGAGATTCTAGCTGAGGGTGGTAAATAGCCGAAATTAATACCAGAGTATATTATTAAAACAATGCAAAAGCATCAGAAGATTTACCTATTTATTTTATTATCAATATTTGGATAAAACAACATGGACCATCTTCAAACATTTTAATGTTTCATTTTGAGACCGACATATGGAATAACAATTTTTCCAATAAATATTGTATTGTTTCTAACCATGCCTTTTATGTTAATTATTTGACGACTATTAAACATGGAAAAATAGAAATTAAACACAAATTGACATAAAAATATGAAGATTCATGTAACAATATTATAATGACAGGCATAAATGTTGCAATGGATTTTTTTTATTATTGAAATATGGAAAATTTTCTTTGAGGGATTGGTTCAGTATACCTAACAATCCAAAAATTTATTTTGACAAATGCGAATTTCTAATATTTGAAAAAACAAAGTGATTTTATTTATTTATTTTTTAATATATTTACGAAAATGTATCTATGACCTCAAAATTGAATTCGAAGCAACTTTTTCAAATATATTTTTTTAATATCACGTAATCTAACCTCACTCTTTGCTGCTACATGGAATATTTTTTAAATTTGCCCCCATAGTAGTGTCACGTGACACGAGTCAAAATAAATTTTATTAATTTCTTCTTTTTCTTGATCTTTAGATCATAAAGATATGGAAATGTACATCAATAACGACGTTTCGTTTAATTTCAAAGCTTTTTCAAGTGTACAGTCGCGAGCAAATGTTATAGGCACCTTTGACAAAATTAATGGGTTTCATGTTTCTTGCATTTTTTTTTTGTGACAGATATTTCAACGTTTATATAATCTTCTTTATGGTTACAATAGTCTTCATAGATGTCTTTTGTAAATGTATTATTTTTTTTATATATTTTCAAGTCTTCGAGATGTCACTTTCCCCCTCCCATCTAAAAAGTATTATATCTGTACTAGAAACACTCTAATATGCAACAAATTAATAAGATCCCTTAAAATACTACATATTTATAATGTATTACCTACAAGTTTTTATTTTCTCATTTTTTACTGTGATACTCGCCCAAAATTTAGAGTGCCTATAACATTTGCTCGCGACTGTACATATAAAAATATAAATTGTAGAAAAATGGTGTAAATTATAATTTTTTTTTTTTGTTTAATAAATGACAAAATCATAATTGTTTCGTTTACTATGAATTTTGAATATATCCTTATGTTTTAATTAAAGATAAATAAATTTTGAGGTTACTAGACATGCTGAACCCATTATGTTGCAACACTTATGCCGGTCGTTGTGTATGTTAAATTTGAAGGAAGTTATTTCGGAATGCATATAGGTACCTCGTAAAACAAACAATTGCGAGAAATTTATTACAATATTGTCACGAAGTTGCTCATAAAAACGTAATAAAGCAGATGCGTAACTACCATTAGAGTATATAAATATGTTGTGTCATCTATTCATCCGATTGTAGTAACGGTACATACTGTCTTCTTATTACGTCTTTAGACACACGTCATTATTTTCTACTATGCCGTATGACAATTGTAACATTTTTTATTTTACCCACAAGCAAAAGCGCCCAAGTCGATCTCTCCAATTTTGATAAAATTTGGTAGGAATGTAGAACACCGAAGAATATTTTTTAGCGTCCCATATTTGGTTCTAGGTGATGTAATCGGGGGCTCAAAGTTTCCCTCAAAAACTCATTTCTTGCAATATCTTAGAAACGAGAAGAGATATCAAGATCGGGTAAAAGATTGTTCCTTGTTAGCAGCTGTGCATTTTAGGTTGAAAAAAGAACAGTGGCGTATTATTCACGAATTATTTGGAAATTGTGGTATAAATGTACCGAAAAATCGTGGTATAAATTAGTTTTTGTTTAGGTACGAAGGCCAATTATGAATAGATAAGTATGTGTTTTTGCACATATAAACCCAAAAAAAAAAAATATCCGAACGATTCAAGCTTGACCAAGCAAAAGAAACCCGTTCATTCATTCATTCATTCATTAAAGTTAGGGTGGGCACTTAACGTCCGGGCACTTGAGCTAGGTGCTCATTGTACCCTATTAATTCTCTTATTTCCACTCGAGCAGCTTGGTGTTCTCTATAAAGCCCAGTGTCTTGCCCAGTGGAAACTTGAGAACCTTCGAGGGCTCCAATAGATCTCTCCCGAAATACTTCTGCCTGAGTACCTTCAGTACTCAGGCACATGTGCAGATTACATGTAAACTCGTTTCCTCCTGTAGTTCGCATCTTCTACACCACGGTTCGCTTACCCGGCCTGTGTTGTATAGATGCTTTTTCAGGGAACAGTGTTCAGTTACCAACCTAGTAATGGTTTTAACTTCTTTCTTACTGCGCCTGAGTAGGTTACCAGAGAAACTAACATCCCCATCCCCGATCAGCGCTTTGGTATAGAGTTGACTTTCAGTCGACCTCCATTTCTTTGTACCTTCTTCATCTAACCAGGTCCAGATCTCCCTTCTTGTGGAATCCTTATTAATCCCACATACGGGCTCTCGACCCATGAAAGGTGTCTTACAGCCCTCCTTGGCTAGTTCGTCGGCTATTGCATTGCCCTTTATATCCGCATGTCCCGGCACCCAAATCAGAGACACCGTGCAGTCTCGTGCCAGTGCATTGAGGGATTGTTTGCAGTCTCTAACTAGTTTGACCTAGTTACGGGGTTCGAGACTGCCTTAATGGTAGCCTGGCTGTCAGTCATTATATTAATTTTCCTCCTAATGCAGCCCCCTTTTGCAATCATTTCTGCACAGGCTGGCAAGGGCGAATACCTCTGCCTGGAAGACCGTTGTATGTTTTCCCAGGCTTATGGATATCCTTTGATTAGGACTGGGCCCACAAATACCGGTTCCTGTGCCCTGGCTGGATTTGGATCCATCCGTGAACCAGTTATCATTAGCAGTGATCTCATTATGTGCCTGGTCTCTGTTCGGTATAAAGATTTTCACCTTTTCAGTGAAGATCATTTCGAGTGGCATACTGTCCGTGGACATTTGCAGCAATGCCCCCCCAGGATCGTGCCCGTAGTATAAGCGTGCCCTCCCACCCTGATGTTGGGACGCCACAGTTTGTTGGCTTTCAGTCTAAGGGTCGCATTCATTGCCTCCGCTCTCACATAAAGCTCCAGCGGGGGGAGGCCCGCAATGGTCCCCAAGAGAGACCCAATATCTTCTCTCTCGTTCGCTTAGGCTAGCATTTTTCGCATACTTTTTTCTTCAAGTGTACGTCATGTATCATTCTTTATTAAAACGAATTCTAGCAGCATATTATACAGGGTTAGGCAAATGTGTGGGAACAACTGATTCTCGCTAAATTATGGATTAGATTAAAAAATAACCTTAAGAAAAGTTTTTGTAATATTTTTATTCTATTCTGTTCCATACTTTGATTTCCAATAACTATCACATGTTTCGAGATATGACGTCATCGGTAGTTTTTTTAAATGGATTATCCTGTATCTTTTCACATTTTCGAATAGCCACTTTTTCAAGAATTATAATGATATACGGTTTGGTAGCTGTGCGGCTTGAGATATTAAAATAAAATGTTGGCTATTAAAATTGTCAGATATATCTGATAAATACCTACTCGTATTATTATGAAAAGTTTTAGCAGAAATGAATTTGCATTACTCAGCATTACTGACAATCATAGCCAATACTGATACATAGTTTCCGTGTACTAAAATAGTTGTTCGTTATGGGTTACCTAACAGAACGTAAAAGAATTAGTTTGTTAATGATGGTTGGTTTTGGAGACAGGCAGAGGCTCTTCAAGATGCATGCAATATTACCTGTTGAAAGTATTTCAAAATTAACGTTCGAAGGTGTTGCAAAAGTTTAATGAAACTGGAAGTGTTAAAAATCGGCAAAAATCCGGTCCACATAAAATTGCTACAAATGAAGATAATTCTTTGGATGTTCTTATTAATCTTCCAGAAGAACCAAAAACGTCACTAACAAAACTGTCCTTATATTACTTTACTGATCCTTTTTTCTTGTCTAAAAATAACTTTTATCCGTATAAAGTATATTTAGTAAACGCTTTATTTTAATATCTTAAGCCGCATACCCACCAAGCCGTATATCATTGTAATTCTTAGAAAAGTGTCTATTCGAAAATGTGAAAAGATGTGATCCATTTAAAAAAAAATCAGGTGTTTGCACACATTTGCCTGACCCTGTATATTGTGTAGCAAACAACCTTAGAGCTGAATTCAGGATTATCCTAAACAATTTATTAATGTGTCCTTAGTAACGCTTTATTTATGTTAACTATCTCTGCAAGACTATTTCTTCTAATTTAATTCCTATACTTTTCTTTTAAGAAATTTGCAATGATGTCCTGTGTAATGTGTATATTCATAAAGAAAACATACATGAGCTTTCATAAATGTCAATAATGCTTATATAAAAGTTAAAATACTCTGAAAATTGTAAAACATGTGACACTAGCGGCTGCAAAAGCTGTGAACAAGGTTATATGAAATATGTATTAGACTTCCAAAGCTGATTTTACAATATCAAAATATCGTCAAATTTGCCTATAATATCTATTTGTACACTTTTTTTTCTGAGTATAATTGTATTGTAACCACATGTATGTGGTATATCTCGTGTGTAATTTTGAGAAGTAGTGAAATGTATTTAATATCTACTATCTACTGAGTATGTGTTTATTTTAATGACGTGGAATCAAGTTGAAGTTCAATACATTTTTAATCGGAATCGCGCTCTTATACGTGATGTGTTTGATATAAATAGAAAATATTATTCCAAACTCTTCGTAGATTTCTCAAAAAAATAACCGCGAAATAAATAAACATATATCATACCGCCAAAAACAATTTATCAAAATTCACACCGCATAGCTAGATGTTGATAATGTTATGCCGTCTGCTATACACATGTTTACAAGCAGCTGTTTATATACGTGTAAGAAATTAGAACATAGTTTCCTTTTGTTGCGCTGTCAAATGTCAAATATTAATGCGTGTAAGTGAAATTTTAAGCATTCAAATCTCAAAACCAAAAAGTTCCAACTTAATAAGGAAGAAACATTAGAAAATTATAAAAATAAGACATGATTTCCACTGTAGATATAATGTCACGATAGTACAGCATACGCTTTTCCATCTGAATGAAAAACTAACAAGATATGCATAATATAAATATTACGTATCCCACAAGCCTGTGTAAATACTTTCTGTATAGTGGACGCTATTTTTATACTATACTTGACTGGATAGTCGTGTGTAATTTAGTCATGTTTAAATACAAAGCGTCGGTTTCTCGGATTCGGAAAGTGTTATCTAGACTGCCAGTATCCATATGTTTGTAATATTATAAAAAAGTGTACATGTTTTGCTATTCTCCAGTAGTCGTCGTTTGTTTGGTTTAGTTGGCACCAAAAGATGCTTAAATGCACACGGGTGCATATAAAATACATTGGTAGATTAAATATTAGAAAAGTTAAGCATGCTGATTGCAATATGTATAGAAACAGCTTATGTTATTGCACCTCTAAGCACTTTTCTGTAAATATATTCATTTCATTCTCAGAATTAATTAATGTGGAAGAAGTGATTTGTCAATGGTTACCAACATTTTAGTAATATCATTTTTTTAATTAATTAAGGAATGCGTATTGCATGGTTATATAACAATAACAAAATCCAGTTATTGCCCTTTTGCTAGTACACCTTCAAACTGATGCCAAATAGAGGAAGAATGTACTTTTCACTTTTTTAACTCTAGAAAATTTCCAAAAAAGAATCTGAAACGCCTACGGATGATAAACTAACATGTTATCTAAATTTTAAAATAAATACTTTTTTGTTATTAGAGACAAAAATGTGGCAGGTATTATTATGACACTTGCAAAACTATTCTTAGCTGTATGGGCACATCAGTGTTACAATGTTTAAGTGAACAACTTGACACAAAGTGGGAAGGGTACTATAAATTGAAAATATCATTAGAAACCGGTAACGTTATATATAAACACGTCAAAGTTTTAAACAAGATAGTTTGTATTCATTAAAAATTAAAGCAAACACTAAAAAAGAGGCGAAAAACCTTGAAAGAAAATGTTTGTAACACCAAACAAAAAAAATGTTATCTTGAATCTTTGTTACTTGTTAGTGTGATTCTATCAGAATACTTTTTATATACTGAAAATAAGGTGTAGTGAAATATACCCTTGATAAGTTGTAACCCTGTTCTCCATGTAACATTGTACCCACCTTTCCCCTAATGTTAGATCTTTAATTTTTTACATTTTATTTTATTTCCATGTATTCTGCTGATTATTATTATCATTTTAAGATATATCTAATGCTATATATACAGTAGATTTTCAAACGACGTGATATTAAGGGTTATACTTGAATGGAAATTTATAGCATTGAGCATTTATCATTATTTTAAGTATCCATATGATGACGTATATCAATTTCAATATGTGAAAATACTACATTCATTCCGTGTATAGAAAGAGGTATTTATAAACAATGGGAATCCGTCAACGATAAAATATGACTTCAGACGTTATATTCTAGTCAATCAACTCGTCAGGTTTACTTAATGAAATGCGGTGTCACCTTGTTCTATAAGTCAAAATACATTAAAACTTCGTTTACTGCATCAAAGACGCTATTATTAGCACTGTTTTCATTATTTTTAGTTTTTAACATTGATTTCTGATAGATAAGATGCTTTTATATCGAAGAAAAAAAATAAACATTTATACATAATATTATCTACACTAACGAATCGTTTATTTTAGATGACAAATTTCTTTGTTGTAAACCATATTACTTCGACGCTATCCTAAAATATACCATTTTATTAGTGTAAAGTATCAAATAAAACTTTCAATTACTGCATTCAAATTATTAACAGCCCTTGAAAACGAAAATTGTTTTACTATTGTTTATATTTTTTTTTGATTTATTATAAGAAATTCTTTGTTTGAATATTTTATTTATAAGAGAATTTGGACAAGCATTTTGTTCTAGAATATTTTTTGCTTTATTAATAGTATCAATTATTATAACAATTACAAAATTTATAAAAATTCCTAATGTTACAACATTTATCCGAAAAAATAAATCAAATTTTTAAACCATACAATTACAAAATTGCCTATTAAAACACCAACAAACTGCAAAACCAAATCTATAAAAAATTAAAATCAAAAATTGAGAAAAATAAAACATCACACGTAGTTCATAAAATAGACTGAAAAATGTGAAAGTGTATATATTGGTGATACCATGCAATATTTGGAAAATAGAATAAAGGGAACTCAAAATCATACATTTGATTTTAACAATATAACAATTTTTAACAAAGAACAAAATTTAGAAACACGTAATATACTTAAAATGATTCAAATTTATAAATATAAAAACGCAGTTAATGACAAAACAAACATACAATATTTCACAAAAATGTATAACTTAATTTTATAGCTAAATACAATATTTTTAAAGATCTATTTAATTACAAAATTTAATTTTTCATATTATACTAACAACAAATAATCAAAACATACTAGGTATATTGAAAGGCAATCTTTAAATAAAACATAATGATATATTCAAAATCCTAGTAAACAAAACAATCAATTATGATTGTCATTTATTAATTTAATTGTAATTTATTAATTGTCATTTGTTTAAAAAAAAATTGTGTAAAAAATGATTTAATTTAGTAATTTTTTTTATTAAATTGTGCAAAAAGCCGCTATCTCAAGAAAGGAAAAACATAATTTACACTATCGGCTAAGAATAAATTTTCATCAAAAAAAAAATAATTTATAATTTACACCATTTACAATTTATATTTTTCATATGTATACTTGAAAAAGCTTTTGAAATTAAAGCGAAACGTTGTTGTTATGTGCCTACATTTCCACATGTTTACGACCTAAAAACCAAGAAAAAGAAGAAATTAAAATATATACAGGGTGGGCCATCACAATCACGTCGGTTTATATACGAAAAATATATACACAAAACATATTTTTTGCCTCTTAAATTTTAGTTTGTATTTTGAAGGATAGTTAATTATCTCGTAAACGAGTTAAGTTAGGCAAGTTAGTGTTAGGTTTTTTATAACCTCACTATCTTGCCTCTATTTAGTCTGTACTATCAAAATATGCCATAATATACAGGTGTTCCATTTAATTTTTCACAACTTTGGTGTGTAACTTTTCTTTGAGTCACCCTGTATAAATCAAAATAACTTTGAAATGTGGTCCTTCTGAACCTGTGTAACCTTTAACAAAAAAAAAAACACTTTTCGTATATAAACCGACGTGAATGTGGTGGCCAACCTTGTATACATGGTCAAGAAAATAAGTTTTGAAATGATTAATAAACATCCCGAACATAAATATTTTTGCAATAATATACTATTTACCGACGAATAGATACCTTATTTACTATTGTTATCTTTTTTAGAATCCATGTTTATTATTTTATTTGATTATTGAGTTTTAAAACTCCTGTCATTCTTCTTTTTTTCTTTTGATATTGTTTATGAGCTTTGTTACTGAAATGATTCAATATAAAAATAAATATAAGTAGAAAAGAAGCATGGATATATTTTAGTTATCACATCAGCATTGTCTTATTATTTCCATTCTCACCAATACAAGTGTAATATCGGATTTAATGTTACATTTACAACCTTTATAAACGTATTTGCAATAAATCGCTTAGAAAATCTGTTATTCATATCATCAATAGCGATATATAGCGAGAAAAAGAATATCACGCTCATTTTACTTCGGCTGAGCTATAACAATTTGCCGAACGTTAATAAATCTGCGCTGCGGCCTCGTGCGTAGGTACGCCTACAGCTGAAAATCTTCCCATTTCCAGTTACTAAGAATGCAATCCACAGCTTGCAACTTTTCACCTTGTATTGCCAATATGAAACATTTATAAAAAACGTAAGATTGTGCTTTTCTTCTAGTACAGGTGATAGGATCTACATTTTCAAAGCTTGCGACACATTTTTTGTGGTTATAATAATAATTTAGAAAAATTCAAAAGTAAAAACTGTGGCCAACTTGCCACCAACTTCCAGAACTTTTGCTTATGTTCTCTTTCATTTCATTTCCAATGATCTGCTGTGAGCTTTAGTAAAATTTTTCCTTAGTAATACCAATATAACTAAATTCGTTAAAATTTGATATATTCTTTCAATAAAGCAGTACCTAAATAACTAAACAACTGGCGATGAAAACGTTTGGTAATTTTGTATTATTTATTTCTTTCAAAGTAATCATAAAATACTACAGCAGAATATTCGTAGTTACATTTCGCATTCATGTTAGCAAATATTATACACAAATTGCAAAAGTAGCCGTTCTCTCTTATCCAACGCTGTTTTATCGGCGTTGTATTCTACTCTACGTAACGCAACGGGTTGTGGTGCACGCGTATGCTCGCAAACTGGTTTGTTACATAGCGTTATTACAGAATATTTTTTTTTGCGATACAAGGTCACACATATAAACCGAATTATGTCATTGAAAATATAGCATTACGTCCCTAGTTTTTCTCCTGTGGTCATGCAAAACTAAAATATGTTTAATATTATTTATAAACTTTAACGGTCAGTTAATTTTATCAGTTTGCATATACATATACACATATAAAACATCTTGGGAATGGAATGAATTTCATTTTAAATGATTTTTGTGTCTTCAACAACATTCTAAAATCACTATCGGCAAGCGCAGCAGCGATCCGTTTGAACGAAGCCGATACAACACGACAACCCACTGCACCGTTCCGCCCTCTACGTTTATTAATAGGAAATCGAAGGTTCCTCTACGCCCGCCTTGACTTCACCACAGTGCCGGCTCTAGTTGCGTCGCAGTGTTGGCTATTTAAAATTGTGATACAAGTGTATTAGCCGCTTGATAAATGGTGTGATTGTAATTTTTATAATGACGATGCATTGATATTTAAAGCAAAAATCATAACTAATAATCCTATCGATTGCACGAAAGTTATTATATTTGAATAGGAAAAGAGAAAGCAATGAATTGATGTTTTTTACACTACCCAAGGACGTATGTGAAAACTTGGATTCTATAAGCGCACATACCAGCAAACAAAATTCGTACAGAAAGAAGTATTGGCCACTGTTGACATTTCAGGTTTTCAGCAGCAGTCTATAAGCAGACTAATGGATGATGTAGCGAATGAATACTCCATTAATGAGAATTAATACTTTAATTATTTAATGTGTTTAATAAAGTAAAGGGTTTTTTTTTTATTTTACTTTGACAACTATTCACAAAAAGAATGTTTCAATTAGATGTTGTTTAGATGTGTTTCGCCTCTATCTCTTTGACAATTATCTGAATTCCATATTAGAGAGCGTAACTAACAAGTCAATATCTTCGATTTTTTTAATACAATGTCCTGTACATTTTAATGTTTTAGATAGATCTTCATCTTTTTCGTTTAATTTTTAAATATAAAGTCTGTTCCAACTAGTGGTGGGTATAATCGAATGACGAAAAAAGCATCATTCGATTATGAGTAATAATCGATCGATTATGAACGATTTGCACGAATGAATTTGATGGGAATGATGAGGAATAACACATAGAAAAGAAAATTATGTGAAGACCTAAAGAAAGGCTATTATATGAACGATTGAAAAAAAAATGCACAAAAAAAGAAAGTCAGGACCTATGTATATGTATGTATAAATTGCAAGGGCAATTCTTGCTGTTTTACAGCTGGCCTTCCAATCCTATTCCTTTCAGAAAGTGTAGGATATCAACCCCAAGTTAGGTAAGTTTTCCTCTTCAATTTCACGTGCTCTCAGGTGCAACGTCCTTGAGTTGCACAGTGCTACGCAATTTGAGAGGGCATGGATGCCATCCTGTTCCCCAATCTGCTCCAGTCGTTTTGCTCCTCCCTTTGTTCCTTCCTTGTAAGATACTCTCACTTTGGAAGTGGAAGGCTTCTTATGGAGCTCCTGCTCCAATTCCCAAAACCTATTGGCGGTGTCGTCCCGGTAATAAACGTCCTTCCTCCATGGTTGATCCCACGAGTAGCTAGGGAAGAAAAAGTCCACCTCCACAGAGCCCCGCATGCAGAGGTAAGGCTAAATACAATGGGGTGCGCCAGGTGCCTCAATGTTGGATTAGTAGACTGGTCTTCTATCCAGCCACGCATCCGATCAGCCTAGTCTGCCACCTTAGGATTTAGGTTTTTGTTGAGGTTGTCTCCTCTCGGTCCGTGCAGTTAAGCCAAGACCCCCCATTCCTTTCGGGACCTGATTTAACAATTGGGCTTTCGATAGCCAAAAGCAACAACTGGCATCGTTGTAGAACGCTGTGCAAGCCCTTAGCCACGACACGACAGCTCGGGCGAAAGGGCAGTGGTTTACGGCAACGGTCTTCATTTACCCTGTTCCGGTTTTAAGCAGAGAGGACGAACTTATAGCCGCCACTAACCATCTCGTCTTGAGCGAACCCTGACAAGATGGGCTTTCCCCTATCCACCACCCCGGGGATGCTTCTGGTAGGTACTCCCAACCCCCAGGAAGTCAGGACCTAAAAAACTACTCTTCTTCCAATGAGTGATAAGCGAATGATCATTCGATTATTACGATCATTAAATTATGGATCATTTGATTATCAAAATCATTGGAAGTAATGATGGGCATAATCATCACTACTTCCAACTTGCAATTTCCGTACGGTTTTTGTTCACGTGAACCAATCAGACAACATATTTCAACTTTCGTAAACTCCGGTCATTTGTGCGATTAGTTCACAGGATCAAGGACCGTACGCAAACTGCGTGTTGGAACAGGCCTATATAATATAGTAGTACTTGGGACTATTTTGAGTTCTGAGAATCTGAAAATGATATGCCAAAATAAATCACTGACTAGCTTGTTGCTGCATGTTAATTTGTAAATTAACATATAACATTATTAATTGTTTTATTTGATAATTGTTTTACTGTGAGGTAAGAAATACAATACTAGATGACCCAAGTGTTGTTGTTCAATATCTAAATAATTACTTTTCAACCGTAGCTATAAATTTAACTAGTTAACTATTACTTCAAATACTGATCCCATGTGTCTTCTAGAATTTAATCATGATAAATCAAATTCCTTTTAAGCAATAGACATTCACAAAATCATTACTATAATACGTAATATTAAAAATAAGAATTCCAAAGGCTTACTTTTTCAAATTTTACTTATCTTACCAGTCCATAAATTACTTAATAGATTTAACTAACTTTTCATTAGAAAATTCTGTCTTTCCTTCCTGTTTAAAGCTTGCAGGAACGTACATGCCCGTACATAAACGTGGGAATAACTTCGCACTATCAGATTATAGGCCTATCTCTGTGCTCTCAACTTTGTCAAAAGTATTTCAGAAAATTATTGATTCAAGAGTTAGGAAAGATATGGCTTTAAATGTAAAGTTAATGATTGGTTTCGCTCATACTTAGCTGATCGCCGTCAATATGTAAGGTTGAAAGTCGGTAACGACTTCGTTAATTTAAAGATTAGCGGAGTCGCGTGTGGTGTGCCGCAGGGCTCGGTACTGGAGCCAACGTTATTTTTCATACTAATTAATGACCTAGCACATGTTGCCCGCCAATCACACACGGTTCCTTTCGCTAACGATACTTCCCTTACGTGTGGCATTCCCTAATTATGAGGATTTGGATATACTGAGTTCTCTAAAATCTGCGAGTGGTTTGGTGCAAATAAGATAACACCAATAAAACTAAATTATTACTTTATAAACATCAAACTAACATTAACATATTTATTGATAACAATCTTCTTTTGCCCTCTTTCGAATTTAAATGTTTGGGTGTTGTTGTGGATGCCGGCTTCAACATCATGCTCTCATGGAGGTAGAAACTTGGCGAGTATGTTGCAAGAACATAGTAGTTGCAAGCATACTGTGCTCTCTTTGAATCATGCATGAAATAATTATCTTCTTTGCTGGGGTTTCGCCGCTACAAGCAACTTATTTGAAATTTTCAAATTGCAAAATCGGGCAATGCATGTGATCGGCAGAGCCCACTTAATTGAGATAATTATTTTATATTATTAGTTTTTCTTAACTACTACTGTTTTAAATGTCAGACAACATTATGTTTAATAACAATATGCAATTAAAAGTGTACACGAAGAAACGTCAGATCAGAGTAACACGAAGAACACAATGAACACGTATCAAACGTTCCCTTAGCGTTCATATCTATCAAAATACGCTATTGAGAAAAAATGCGGTTACAACATACGCGATGAGTTACGGTCAACGGGAAAAACTAATGAACAAATGTCATTATAGATGATTTTGTTTTTTTTTTGTGTTTTTATTTGTTATATATTGCCACGAATCGGCGTTCAAGAATGGGAATAGCGCTAAGATGTATAATTGTTGTAATTATAGTTAAAAGGGACTCTCTGTAGAGAAGACACTGCGCGGGAGGCTCTCCGATAGGACACTCCATGAGGTATTCCTCTTGGAGTCTCCGTCCTCTGTGCTTCTAACCCGTCCTACATAAAGTAGGTACAATTATTATATACATACCTCTGAGCTACTCCGTCACGCCACAAACATAATATTTGGTGGAGGCGCCAGGTAGCTCAGAGGTGTACATATATAATAATTGTACCATCTACTTAATGTATCACGCATTACAAGCACAAGGTTTATTTAAAAGACCAGCAATATACACTTAACCCTTTTATTAATTTTAACAGAGACTCTAAGAGGAATACCTCATGGAGTCTCCTATCGGAAAGCCCCCTCGGCACAAACGTGACATTTGGTGCAGGCGCCGGGTCGCTTAGAGGTGTACATATATAATAATTGGACCACCTACTTTATGTATCACAGATTACAAGCACAGAGTTTATTTAAAAGGCCAGCAGTACACTTAACCCCTTTATTAACTCTAACAGAGACTTCAATCGGAGAGCCTCCTCGCTGAGTGTCTTCTCTACACCGAGTCCCCTTTAACTATAATTACAACAATTGTATATCTTAGCGTAATCCCCACTCTTGAAGGCAATATGATGCATTTAATGGTTTATGCTCAAAATTTACAACATTCTACTCAAAGACGTTGGTAGGTGGGACCAACAGATCTTCCAAGAGATCGGGATGGTTAAATTAATAACAACTTAAAACTAATAGTCACTGATACGGACTATTTTTTTTTTAAATTGAGAATAACGCTGGTTGTATGACGCGTTATTAAATTACATCAAAACTTGAATTAACCAATTGGGAAGTCCATACAGGTCCATACATTTGATGTCGTTTCGCATTAACTTTATATAAGTTTTTGGCGTCATTCCCAATTATGAATTTTCCATAATTTCTATCCTCTTATTAAAGAGAAAAGTATATTTGTTAACTTCTTCTATAAGTCGTATAATATGGCGTATTTTATTGAAGACAAAGTTATAATTGCAAAATTCTTTTTCTATTATTCTTCCAGTCAGTTTGTTTTTCATAATTTCATATTACAAGTATAAAACTTCTTCAATTTATTAACTATACATCTACTGGCTCTAGTTTAAATAAAGATCAATAAAGGAACAAAGAACTACTACAAACAAATATTCATCTCCTTGTCGTATTATTCAAATGTGTATTTTGTTAATGGAAGTAGATCAGTTTGAAAAATTTGTATTTTAAGAATACACTCTGTAATATCGATTTAAAACCTAAACCTCATAAAGATATTAATTGTTCAAATATGTGCAAAGTAAAAGAAAACAAATGATTTAAACTCCCTTATAATTCCTATCGATCCAGAGAAACAAGAGGCAAACTTAAACAGTATAAATAATGTTACGTCACACGATTAGCACAACACAAGGCAAATTTCACATAATATCCAATCAACATTTAAATTAGAATATGTTCGTGCAAATGAATACTGTATAGTTGGACGTAAAGTGTGGGCGTCCCTCGACCCGGACCTGTGAGGCCACTTCTGATGCGATATCTCTCGGCTGTTTTCGGAGACACGTGAGTCACTTCACTTGGCGACGAATCAGGATTTATTTTGCCCAATGCCTAAACCGACGTCACCGCGAGAGGCTTGACGGAAGGGACTGGAATACCAACCACACAGAAACAAACGCGTATACACATAATATGAAAACTTATGTATGAAAAAAATTATGATACACTAACGTACATACGTACAAGTCATTGATGATGTTTTGTCATAACACGGTTCTCCATTACATCCACTGTAAACCGTAATAAGAACTTTTATCTAATTAAAAAAAATAGGTCAATTTAAAATTAAATATTTGCTGGTGTTAATGTTGTCCACGAAAGCAAATCTAGCTCTCAGAACGAAGAAATGCAGGAAAAAAATATGAGAAATAAAAGTGAAATAATTATCAATAAATTGCGAAATTATTGAGTAATTCTGCCGTTTTTACTGTAGTATATCGTCCTTCAACGTATTTTTGCCATCATCATATCATTAAAATACAAATATATATATATATATACTGCTATGGTATTTTCGTTTAATAACAATTTTCATTATTTATAGATCCTCCATAATTTATTTTATGTTCACCAATAGCTAGTTCTGATTGTTGTAGCAGCTCGACAACGCCGTTTTTTGCCAATAAGGTTGATTCCGTATATGCGTACTTCAGTAAGGTCTTTGGCAGGATCGACCATAATGTTTTGATTAACAATTTACATTCTGCTAGAATCCATGGGGACTTGATTCGCTGGGTATCATCATATGTACATACGTGACAGATGCAGTCTGTGAAAATTGGGCATCTTACTTCAGATTTGGTTAAAATTAAAGCGGGAGTGCTGCAGGGGTCGCATTTTGGCCCACTTCCGTTCCTTATCTATATTAATAACATTGCCTCATGCTTTCATTTTCCTTTTATACGCTGATGACATTAAAATGTTTACTGAAGTCACATCTATCAATTCAATTTACAACAAGATTTAATACGGTTTCAAGAATATTATAAACAAACTTTCTTTCGATTTAGATAAATTTAAAATTACTTGCTTTACGAAGAATAAAATTAAATACAATTTTCCTTATTCTTTCCATAAACCATTTGCTTTCCGGTAGTTCTTAAATTTGCGACTTGGGGGTACTCCTGGACACTAAACTATTATTTAACAAGCATGTTAATTATGTAGTTAACAAAGCATTTAAAAAAATTGGGATTTATTATCGGCTTAACCATTTTTTTTTTAATTATTAATATTGATTATTCCCATGTTCATAATGGTCATTCACATGTGACTATCATATGGAATCCCCAACATAATGTCTATGCCAATGCTATGTCTCTCCAGCAAAACAAATGTTGAATTTTTAACATTTCATATGCCTGATATCAGCTATGAGAGAACCATGTTAGAATTTAAAATGCTTTCCACGCAACCATGCCGTACTCGCAGAGATATACTATTTCTGTTCAAGGTTTGTTAACCATGACAGTTGTCATATTAAATGTATGTCTTCATTAATACCGTTTGCCCATCTAGTACATTATTGCCTTCATTTGGAAACTTCTTAAAATTTACTCAGTTAATACTCAATAATAGTTGAAATTATCTAGGAAACTCATAATACCAATCACATATAAAGCTAGTAGAATGTATTACATTTTTTAAGCTTGTTAAATGTTTCTGTCGATAACGATTTAGGTTCGTACCGTTGCTATCCCTAAGAAAGTAAATAAATAAATAAATAAATAACGAAGACCTTAGAATAATAAAATCAATATTTGGCTCTGTGTGAGTTGTTAATATATAAAAAAAAGAAATCAAACAAGGTCTAGATCTTCACAAAAATCTTTAATAACACAAGACCGGTTTCGCTCTATCCGAGCATCCTCAGGCCAGCTAAAGAAATATCATAAAATAAGAATAGGCAACAATTATTAGCAAAATGGTATTATATAAAATCGATTTTTTTTTATAAATCAGAGAGTAAAGTAAAATGGTAAAAGAATTTAAAAAAATACAATTCAATAGCAGTTAAGAATGGTCAAAGTTTAAAATTAAAATAAAATTAGAAAGTGCAAAGTAAATAGTCGAACTTATGTAAAACTTGTAAAAACACAGAAATTAAATAAAGAATATAAGTCTAAACGAACAACACTTTAAAATTATTTAAATTAAGAAGAATAAGAAGGTCATATATCGAGTAAAATTTGAAAAAGGAGGCGGATTCGAAAATTAATTGTGAGTTTAATGAAAATTCTCTACTAGTGAGCTGTTGACTCAATATTTCCAATGCCTCTAAGTTATTGGGGTAGGTACCTTTTTTGGCCGTATGTAATATTTGGAAATTGTGATTGATTGTAAAGTGGTGTTTGTTTTCGTTTAAATGTTTACTGAACAAGGAATCTACAGTAGAACTGGGTTTTACGCTACGTAAATGCTTTTTTATCCTAACTTTGAAATTTCTAAAGGTCCTTCCAACGTATCGATTGCCACTGCACATATTGCTGTATACTGAAGGTACCAAAGAAAATGCAAAATGAAAAGTAAAAATGAAAAATCAATTAACTAGCTCAACGGATAAAAATAAAAGGGTGCAAAAGAACAATCAAACTCAGGGTTACCCTCGCAAATTAAAACTTGAATTTAATCAGGAAAAGTAAACTGTGGGTGAAAGAAATCTAACTCTCTTTAAAGACTCCAAAAATTGAAAAGGTTTAAATAAAAATAAAAGAACAGAAATTTTGAATGACGTTAATAACAAATAAAAAATTTATTATATATAATTTATTATATATAAAAAAAAAAACATTTAGTTACAAATTGCAGAAAAAAAAACCATGAGCTTAGGGCTCTGGTCGAAATCAAAAACTGCATTAGACTCTAATTTACAAAAGGACAATGCAAATTCCTTTAACAAAGCAAAAGACAAAACAGTTCAGGAAGATAATCTTATTTTTAATAAATCAATCCAGGTGGTTTCAGAAATTGATACAAACTAAATTAATCGTGGAGAATTCAAGTGAATTAACACCAGAAAAATTTAAATACAAGCACAATGCTTCTTTCATCCAACCAAAAATAATTACAAATCAGCAAAATTATAAAAAACGAAAAATTAACTCTTTAAACTAAATATTATCTTCCTGCACGAAATAATAAAAGATCTTACATCTAAATTGTGCACACAATAATATAATACCAATTATTATAGAGTGAGTTCCTTGATGGATGATATAAATCAGAATAAACGAAACAAATCTTTAAATAAAATAAAATACCAAAATGGCAGCAATGAAAATAAATTTACATCTACTTACACCGGCATCTCGTCAAAGAACTGGTTCCTCAGGGTAATACAATCGCATACATATAAAAATCCTACAGCTGCGTGCGCTGCAACGCACAACGATCTGTCCGCAACGGACAAAATCACAAAACATAACAGCATATACAATACAAGTGAACGCAATATGTACAACTGAATGAAATTAATATAAACAACTGAACAATTAAATAAATAAATAAAACAAATCAATTCAATTAACAAAATCTTATTTAAAAAGAAAACATTAATTTCTGAGAAAATTTGCCCAAAACATTGATAAAGACTAATTGGAATGAACAAGGAATTTACGAAAACCGGGGTGCCAGACCACAGCAATACGTTATATCATACTTTTTTTAGCTGGCCTGAGGATGCTCGGATAGAGCGTCGGTGGTGTGTTATTAAAGAATTTTGTGAAGATATAGACCTTGTTTGATTTCTTTTTTTCTTTTTTCTTCACACAGAGTCAAATATTGATTTTATTAGTCTAAGGCAGGGGTCGGCAAACTTTTTTAGGACAGGGCCAAATCGTAACGAAAATTAAGTTCAGCGGGCCAGGTTGTAAACTCTAACGTGTATATTTTTTATTAAGTGTTCCTTTGTGTTTTATTGAACGGAAAAAAATGTACCAAAAAGTTTTCGTCGTATCATACAGGGTGTTTAAAAATTACTGACCTGTCAAAGAATCTTAAAGTTACAAAACTTCTTTGTTTTTAAAAACAGCCTGTATATTCTTATATTTTTTCTGCAACATTCCGTATAGGCTTCAGTGGTTTTATTTTAAATTATTCCTATTATTTCCAAACTTTTCCAAATGGTCAAATAATTTTTACCTAGTGGATTATAAATGACATTACAATAAATTATTGCTAGTAAATATTATGATAATCATTGTTTTCTTTATGTTAGTACCCAGAAAAGTACGCAATATATAAACCAAACAGTAAATATTAAATATTAAAAGTTTATCTTCATCTGGTTCGCATTTTGCAAAATGAGGCAAAATGCTAACAAAAAGTTAATAAAGTGTTTGTATGATATAAGAATTTGCAGAGGATTGAAATAGCTACATAATGGAATCTTTGCAGACGGTGTGGTAATAATAACAGGCAGTAAAAAACAAAGAAAATTTGAACATATGGAAAGGAAACATGGAAGAAGAGGGCATGACAATAAACATAGAAAAAGCTAAAATCCTCGGAAACCAGAATGTTGAAACTAAAATTGAAATAAATGATACTAAAATAGAGCAAATGAGAAATTTAAATATTTAAGAGTAACGTTGGAAGAAACAGGAAAACAAGATGCTGGAATAAACATTGATAAAAGAATCAAGTACAACGCAATAAACCAAAAACTTATTAATAACAAAGACGAAAAAGACAAACCTATAGTAGTGTTATAAAGAAAGCCAAGAAAAATAAGATTCCACTATTTAAGGCATTTGGAAACACATCTCAGTAGTTCAATACCTGCTACTTCTGAAGATTTGGGCACCTTGAAAACATCTGACCAGAAAATTTTGAAGTAAAATAGGATCCATTTTTAGGAATTCTAATCCAATCTAGATCACAAGAAATGAATTGCGACATATTTTTTCTGTAATACTTTAACGAATGTTAGCATCTTTTTATTTAAAATAGTTTGAAGGGACGAAAGTTCAGTTGAGAGGGTATAAGAAACAGAAGCAATAATTACTATTAATGGACGGAACGATTGTAGAAATTCTTTCTCATTCAAAAAAATATTAATAATTTCTCTGAGTTCCAAAAATCTCAATAAAACTTTTCCACTATTGCACCATCGAACTGGCGATGGTTAACTCGCCGAGAACCAATAAAGTTAACCACTGCCACAGCTGGTTCAATGATGCAAAATAGGTAGAGGTGTTTGATGAATTATGCAATGACTTATTGAAAGCTTTGCACAAAACAAAAATACTTGGGCAGTATCAACAATGACTGTTGACCCATCAAGAACTAACAAAAACCACTAGATATTTTTTGCCTTATCCATTAAGAAGCGTATTGTGATATTCTCAATTTATCTGACAGTCGCTTGAGCTAAAAGGTCAACAGAAAAACAAACCCTCTTCTTTGGGCACACTTCTTCAGCTTTATCGCAAATCTATTCATGAATATTTCAAATCTAATTCTAAATAAGGTTAGAAATATTATTGCGAAGTACGCCGAAAGCGTTCATAGTAAATGAATTAACCGCACTTATTTACCGCGACATCAGTTGACTATCAGTCGGTGAATAGTAGATGTAGATACCTCCCGGTACAATAATTTTCGTAAACCCTTATTGTGGGTGAGAAAAACTATCGACAATAGCTGAATTACCGCTTGTACTTAAACACTTGCGCGGGCCGGATTGAAATACGCAGCGGGCCGGATTTGGCCCGCGGGCCGTAGTTTGGCGACCCCTGGTCTAAGGTCTTCGTTATTTATTTATTTACTTTCTTAGGGATAGTAATGAATAGATTAGAAATTCTCGATATTTTTTTTTAGCCACTACATACCTTATATTTCGCATATTAATTCTAATCTCGCTTTTTTCTTTCAGTTCAACATGCCTAGCGATGAGAATAACACCTTACCAGACATCTGCGTAGTTTCAACAACGACCGCCACAGAAGAAACCCCCAAGAACGTCGAAGACTCAGACCAAGTTAGATTCGACGAAATGGGCGCGAAGGAGACCAAAATCGAGCCGGAAACAGCGGACCAAGACCAGAGCGCCACTTCTGACAGTTGTCTCACAACGACGGAATCGGCAAAAGAGTCAATTGTGGAAGACGTGGGTGAAGACTCGGCGACCGAGAGTCTACCACCGCCGGACGAATTAATCGAAGAGCAACACGATAGATCTGATGGGTCGGATTCCGGTTTAGGATCGGAAATATGCGAAGACAGAAACGGAATATCCAGCACCGTAGCGTCCGCTCTAGAGAGCGACAGCGAAACCTCGTTTCTGGATCGGATAAACGATGAACCACCGACCAGGGTCTTCGAGGGCTTTCAGGAAGTCGCATCGAGCAGCTCGGAAGCCGCTCAGGAACAGACTGGGAAGGCGATCGATAATCTCGGAGCGATACTGGACGAGAATCGGATGCCGTTGAAGAGCAGTTTGAAGAGGAAGAACACTGACGATTTAGCCGAAGAAGGTGAACCAAAATGCAAGAAAAAACGTGGTATTACCTTCGACAGCGTCACGGTCTATTACTTCCCGAGGGCGCAAGGATTTACTTGCGTGCCATCTCAAGGCGGCTCCACTTTAGGCATGGAAGCCCAGCATACACACGCGCGCAAGTTTACAATGAGCGAGCACGCTTTAGAGCAACGAAGATTGCACAGGCAACTCCTACAGCAGCTGCGTAACGAACGAGGTTCTAATAATGGCAACACGGCCTCGTCCAGTGACGATAGTGACAGCGAAGAGGAACCTAGTGACGTATCAGAATCGGAATTAGATCTGGACAATTATTATTTCTTGCAACCGGTGCCGACGCGTCAAAGGAGGCCCTATTGCGGGCGTCAGGCGTACGTAAGATCGATTCGCTAGAGAAGGACGAGTGTCGCGATATTCGGTCCTCGCGCGAATTCTGCGGATGCGGCTGTAAGGTGTACTGCGATCCCGATACGTGCTCCTGCAGCCAAGCGGGAATAAAATGCCAGGTGGATAGACTGAATTTTCCGTGCGGTTGTTCGAGGGACCATTGCGGCAATTCGAGCGGTCGCATAGAATTCAATCCGGTGCGGGTGCGTACGCATTTCATACACACCCTGATGAGGTTGGAGTTGGAAAAGAAGCAAGGCGCCGAAGAGGAATCGGCAGCCAATAAGAACAACGACGCCGCGAAGAAGAGTTGGATGGAAAACGACAGACTAGCCCCTCCGAACTTCGATATGAAGCAAGATCCGCAAGACAAATCCAAGATGATGGGTGCCGGGAAGTATAACAGCAATTTACTGCGAGATGTCAGTCTAAATTCGCACGTCGAAGTCGAATCTTGCGTCCACGATGGGAGTTTCACGAATCTCCACTACGGGGCACCGGGGGAAGGGCCGGGACAACACCAGACGCCTAATTTCACCGATTTACCCGCTCGCGAAGATTCCTTAGATCTGTATACCTTCAGAGAGGATTGTTACCAAGACGAGACGTCCCGAGAGGAGTCGAGGGCGGAAAGAAAGATGCACTACCAACTCCCCAATCAAACGTTCCATTTCCCCGATCCCCGATACTCAGATGTCAACTATCCCTACCCGAATCAATCCAATCAATACCAGCAGTATCATCAATCGGGCTTCTCCGATTTCGCGCCAGTATTCTGTCCTTACGTCTACGGTGGACCGCAAGAGTTCGAGAAACCGCTCGAAGGCGGTTTCCAATCGAACGGTTACGAACAGCATTTCCCGCCTCCACCGCCAGATGGCTTCACGGCGAATCAAGACAGCAAATACACAAACTTAAATCCAGTAGGGGCCAACACTAAACTGGACTCGTTCTCCGATTTGCACACGGACTTACTGCACGGCCATTACGGTTGCGGTTTCGAGGGCACCCCTGCGTTTCCGACAACGGTCAGCACATCGGAAGATAGCACAAGCAATACGTCCGTTAGGGAAAAATTGGACGAGAATCCGACGATTTCGGTACCGTCAAATATTAGCGCTAACAGTGTTGACGACTGTGACGAAAATTTCGGCGAGATCATCAAGAAATCCATGGTGGAGACGGTTTCGGCTTGAACGTCGCGATCTACTTCTTAATTGATTCAAATAATATTTAAAATATTC